>SZWC01007771.1:11217-31193 GCA_023375785.1 Penium margaritaceum | reverse complement strand
GGCATGCCCTTTCCGCTGTTGCAATTGCTGCAGAAAAGGACGAAACTGCCCGTCACAGTGACATTGTACGTGAGTCGCCAGACGCCCGCCACGGCACTTCCTCCTCCCGCTGCTGCAGGAGCAGCAGCCCTCCCTGCTGCGGTCCCAGCATCAGAGGAGTTGTCCCAAGTAGGCGTTGCGACGGCAGAGCCCACTACCGCCCCAGTGGAAGGGGAAAGCAGGCGCAGGTTGAAGCTCAGAGCAAGCAGGTTCGGGTCCGACGCGGCCAATATTCCCGTCTCGTCGAGAGCGACCAGGTACGCCGCACCGGCCTGCCCTGCCTCCAGCACCTGGGCACCCCACGCGGCCAGGCTCACGAACGTGCTGCTGTTCACACTGCTGCCTATTGGAATGGGAACTGCTGCATTCGCCACTGCCGCCGCCCCACTTCCCCCGGTCGTGCCGACGTTCCCCCCGGCAGATGCTGGCACAGACAATGCTGACATGGCGCTGATGAGGCGTCCGTTCACAGTGACATATAGGGCAAAGGAACCGGCAACGTTGATGCTGTAGGCCACGGCGTACGTCCCGTCGCCATTGTCCCAAACAGAAACATCGCTCATGTTGCTCCAGTGGGGAGGGGGCACTGCGAGAGGGTATCTGAGACTTGCCGTGTACCCCGCCACGGCGTACCGCGGCACAATCCCCACCTGCACCATGTCGCCCCCCGCCGTCCTTTCGTTTCCGAAACTGTCTCGCACCGCCACCCAGAAATAGCCCACCGTGTTCACCACCGCCCCAAGAGCCCCGGGGCCCACCACCCTCGACAGCGACGCAGACGCAGCACCTGGCTCGATCGTCCATGAGTATGGGCTCCCAGCAATTGGCTCCCCGTCCAAAAGGACCGCGAGCAGCGCAGTGCCCGACACAGTGCCCGTGGCAAAACCGACGAGCAGAGTCCGGTTCGCTGCTTCCGCGAGCCCCGCCACTTGGGTCACCAGGGGGGACACTCCGTCCGCAGGGTAGAGGGTAACGTTTGCCGAAACAAAGGGCGAGCTGTCGGCTCCTTCGCCGATGAGGTTGCCGAAAGCGTCGCGAAGCACGAGCACGAGCGACGCCGTCCGGTTGACCGTGGTGAAGAATGGGACCGACGCGTCCGCAGACGTGGCCATGGCCGCGGCTTCCGCAGGAAACACAGTCAGCCCCAGGTTGGCAGGGATTGGCTGCCAGGTGGCATTGCCTGACGTGGCATTGCCGGCCGGTGGCGGAGGCAGCACCAGCGGAAGCAGCGTCCCATCCCTCTGCACCGAAAACTGCACCTGGTACATGGCCGCCCGGGCAGCCGCAGCGAAAACTTCGATCTGCCCGGTCGCCTCGTCCAAGCGGACGCCGAGGGACTCTGGGTACTGCAGCGGTGGGACCCACGAGGGTCCTATGAGCTCAGCACTCACGGCGTCCTTCAGCGGATCGGCGGGCACAGAGCGGCCAGAGGCGGCAAAGAGAGCAAATCGCAGCAGCATCTGCTGGCCTGCCGTGCCGTTGGCGACTTGCACGGGCGCCACGGCAACGGGGTCTTCCGGGAGGGATTGCACGAGGGTGGGGGACCGCAGCTTGAGCTTTGATCCGCTGGCCTCCAGGACTGTGATTCCGAGCGTGTAGGCGCCCGGGTTCTGACACACGTCACACGGCAACAGAGGGGGGAGCAGATGAGAGAAGAGGAAGATTGTTAGGACATGAAATGACAGCTCGAGGAACTCGTGAGTCCGAGTGTGTGGCAGAGTGTCAGGAGTCAAGACACCTTGCATCACACGGCGGCAAAGGAACACATGGGCGGAGTTGGAGACGAAGGCAGACAAAGGCAGCTCTGGACAGTGGTGCCATCTGCCCGACCAAAAAAAAAGAACAACAGAGACAAATGCAGGAACAGGGACGATGCCAAAACAGGGATGATGCAAAGGAGCGCAGAGTTAGAGAATGCAGAAATCGATGCAATGCAGACATCGAGCCTTCTCCAACTACCTCGAAGCGTTTGAGAGGAGCACTCGAGAGATCTGACAGCACTGTGTTTTCCAACGTGCCCGCACGAGGGTGGTTGTGACAACCAACGTGAAGACAGAAAAAAACAAAGACGACGGAAGAAAGAAGCGAAGAGGTCAGAAGAAACAAACAAGAAGACGGAAGAAACAAACAAGAAGTCGGAAGAAACAAACAAGACGACGGAAGACGAGAACAAGACGACGGAAGAAGAGAACACTACGGCGGAAGAAGAGAACAAGACAACAGAAGAAGAGAACAAGACTACGGAAGAAGAGAACAAGACGACGGAAGAAGAGAACCAGACGACGGCAGGAATAAGCGTGAGGGTGAAATGCATTCTCTTCGCACAAAACGATCAAAGTCCAAGTGAAGAGGAAGAGAAGAACAAGATGAGGGGTGGCTTAGGCACAGCTGAAGGAGAGAGCATGCAGGCGACATGGGCTCGAATGGGAGAGGATATTTAGAGCAAAGGGTTAAGGGAGGGGATCTATCCCCTTCCCTTGTCACAGGAGAGACAATACGAGGGAAGAAGGACAGGTGAGAGAGCCGTAAGGACAAGGGGAAGCACAGGCGCAGGGGGACGGAGCCAGGAAGGAGAGGGGGGAGGGGGGAGGTCTCCTTTCAGGACAAAGTAGTGTGTGAGAGCTATGCCCCCATCATTGTCGGGTTCACACGCTCGGTGTGTGTGCACCATTGCCCATCATCATTTCATTGTCGGGTTCACACGCTCGGTGTGTCTGCACCATTGCCCATCATCATTTCATTATAGGGTTCACACGCTCGGTGCAGTGACATGACTTGAAGCAATTCAGTTTTGCAGTTGTCTACATCGCGGTCCACTCCAGACACGGGCACACCATGAATTCTGTTTCCAGTTTCCTGTTTCAAGGTTGCACTGTAACATGACTTGAAGCAATCCAGTTTTACAGTTGTCTTCTATCCCATTCCAACATCTCCCTTTCTACCTCACTCATTCCCCCAACTCTTGTGTCTACCCTAACAGAGTCTGTTACACATTGCGCTCCGAGCTCGATTTGGACTCAGACTCGGAACGCTATGCGGGCTTCGAGTCTGAGCCTGAATTAGGCTGTACTCAGACTCCGACTGAACTTGCAGTACCCTTCCGAGCCCAAGTGCGAGTTTGGGGCTTGGGGGACGAGTGGAGTTGAGTCGGACTCGGACAAGCGCGCTCAGAGTCCGAGTATGAACTCAAGCTCGCGAGCTCGGCGAGTTAGAGTGGAGTTCAACTCGGGTATACTCGGTTTCCAGCCTTTTACACAACCACAGCAATCCTCTCCATCCACCACCACCACCGGAACGGAGGGAGAGGACCGGACAGCTCTGTGCACGCGCACACGCCGCATGCCCTCACTGGCGCGCGCGCGCGCATGTGGTGCTAGTGACGTTCACCCGCGCTTGTCGGGGCAGGCGTGGCCTGCCGACCGCGTCGTCGGCGTACCTCGGCAACCACGACGTTGGACCCATGACACGAACAAAGCCCAACCGGGTCTCACCTGAGGCTCGAATGCAGACACCAACGCCTGCCCTTTTCGAATGGCTTCATGCACCGCAGACGGTAGAAAACACCACTGAAGGTAGAAAAAAAAAAANGAAATGCCACGCGCACGCCCACGGTAACGCCCGCGGGTGCAGGAGACAGAGCCGAACCCGACACCGTTGCTGATGTGCCCCAGAGCGAGCGACCCTCCCCCTCCCTGCCCACTGCCACCACTTCCTCCTCCAACCCGGTCACAGGGGAGGCCGCAGCAGGCCTCAGAAGAGCCTGCTGGGCTCCTACTTCCTCCCACAACGGTTCCGAGGCTGTGGATTGGTGGGTTGGGGATGAAGTCGACCGCATCCTGGACCTGACTTGGACTGCTGGACTCAGCCCATCTCTCGTTGTCTTCGCCGCTGTCCACGCGATTTCATCGGAGGCTCCCGAGGAGGCCCTCTCGTCCGCATCTGCGTCTCCAACCCTGTACAACGACTCTGCAAAAACGTTTCCCTTCCGCTGCGTCCGCACATGCATCCCGTGCTTCGACTTCTCCCCCTCCTTTTCCTCCTCGACCTCATCCCACAGCATGCGCACGCGTCCAGCCATCGCCTCCTCTCCTCGACCGCCTGCCCTTCCCTCGTGCTGCCTCCTTCCCCCATCTCCCAAAGAAAACAGCGCTTGTCCATGGAGGTGTTCGTGCATTCGCCTCAGGCTGCCAGAATCTTCTCCCTCTGCTTCCCCGGACGCGTCGCCATGCGCATCATCCCCGACAGCGAATGCAGCGGCCCCTTGGGCGTGCGGCTGCCCTGCTAGCTGCTCCGCACAGAGCCAAAACAAAGCCACCAAACACGCAAGCACACGTTTTGAAGCCATGACGAACGCCACGCCACCAGACATATGTTCAACTCCATGTCCGATCAAGCTGGGTTGATCGGCGATCGCCTGATGGAGATCGATCAGGCGACGTCGTCGACGACCAACCCAGGCATGCGACACCGGGAGAAAAGAAAAAGGGCAAACCTATCCAAGGAGCCGGGTTTGCAACACGCGTACACAGTTTATCCCGCGTAGGCGAGCGTCCAAGAATCCATTTCCTCATGACATTACGTCTTAAACATGGAGAGTATTTTCCTAATGTCTGCCATATGCTTCCTACAGCCCTGATTATTTCATGCTTAGCAGGCGCTTAAGCTAAGTATACCAAGTTCATAGGAAATCATAAGAGAGAAAAATGTTTGACATCCATCAGAGAACAAAAGCACAATGGTGTGGGACCATCAACAGACAACGTGACGAGTAACAAAACTTGTTCCTTTCAAACAATGAAACCCCCTGAAGGTGGTTGCATGACCAAGAAATGCTGTTTATCAAACGGAATGATTGTCGTTACAATGTTGATAATATTATTCAATAGTCTTCTTATATACACCATATTCTATCTACACCTATGGGAAGAACCATACGATTTGAAATAAAGAAAGATACGCCTTTTTTTATCATTGCTGACGCGGTTTCATGTGTGGAGTAGGATACAAAGAAGGGACATTGTACCATCATCTTTCTCAGTGTCGCTCCTACAATTTTCCAACATACAATCAAGGGGTTGTTTGGCAGAAAACATCTCACCACAAAAGTTCATCACAACCAAACCATGTAACAAGGACAAGCTTCGAGCTTGCTCTCAAGAGCCCATTTTCATTGTTAAAAGAATGGCAAAATAAAGAAACATTACATATGGATTTTTTTTCACTTCTACCGTCAGTGAAAACTACCTCAATTGCATCTAGACAAACCTTTCTCTCTCATAAAACCTCAATGTTAGTGGATAGACCATTACGAGGCACTTCGCCTCCTTGTCTTGAAAAATTATGTCAAAATCACAATATTCTGAATATAGAAACGCCCATGATAGGCTCTTCATATAAATTAAATTAGATATGAAGGGCCTCGCTTGGAGACAAAGGGTGAAACAAGCATAACACACAAATTCATTAAAAAAGAATGAAGGGACAAGTTTTTCTAACAACATAAGGTAGAACCAATGACCCCTTATGTGGAGTCCATTGATTTTTTAATCTCTTCTCCATGTGTACCAACCCCCCCCCCCCCACTTTCATACCCATACATAGAAATTTTCTAAATCTCTGATTGGTTTCACATCTAGAAAAGGAGACCATGTCCATTGGAAAGGTCCTCTATTCCAGGCATGTAGTAGAAAGAGGACTCGTGTGGTCCATTTAAAGGTTGCGTGATGCAGGTGGGGAAACTCCTGTGTGGAAAAGGCATCACCTCGATTGCACAACCTCATTTTTTATGCATCAACAATAGATAGAGGCTCTCCCACCTTGGGGAAAATCTATTCCCACATTAGGGAAGAGGTGGTGAGTTATCGCCATGGCAATAGGGTACTAACAATGTTCTGAAATAAGTACCATACAACACATAAAACTGTAGGGTTTAAATGTAATAGTTGTGCTAACATGTTTGCGAGCTCTTACAATCGTATGAATGCAACTTTTTTTTGAGGGGACTGTAATGCAATTCTTTATGAATTCCCATTGCCCAAGGCAAGGCTATCTCTCAACCTTCTGATTAAAAACATTCATAAGACTTATGTCCCCATGGACGTCGTCTTCTTCAAAGGTGGTGGCCACCCATGGGGAGGCGTGTAGGACCCCACCTCGTGGAAGGGTACGTGAGCTGACCTCAACAAGGCGATGGCTCTATGATATATTGGGTTAATCATTCACCCTAGGCTGAGACTACTTTCACCTATGTGAGTGGTGCCCTGGGTGCTATTAAGGGACTGTAGCAAATTGCAACAACAACTGCGTTTTCCACCTCAGTCGTGCCCAAGCTCCCACCTTTACCTACATCCACGCCATGCAAGAACCTTCTATTGTTGGCCACATCAATAACTTCAAGAATGAGAATAAGCAAAAGAGTGTAGTGAAGATGATGGCCAAGAAAATCCTAACCATTCGCATTATGTGGTACCTTGTATGGAAGGAGGTGGTGAAGAATGTAAAGAACACCAAAACCTCCTTTGTACACTTTTTTTAGACAACCATCATGGAGAAGCTAATCCCTGAGATTGGCATAGAGCTTAAGAGGGATGAGGAGAAGTTAAATCAATAGTGGAAACACCTCGAGGTCCACACAACATCGACAAGTGGAACAACATCAACGAGCGCCCAATTTACAGCACCATGGTGGTAAAAGCCAATGATGATGTCCAAGTTTGCAACAAGGACACAAGTTTTCTTCTTTGTGACTCCGACCATGTGGCCCACATCATTGAATTAACCATTAAGGTTGAGGAGGGAGGAGCACGTGGTTGGGGTAGTATACAACAATACCTCCATGATTGAGAAGATGTACGGTTTGTTCATTTTGTTTAAGGAATTAATGTAATGAAGACATTGTTATTAATATATGTACATGTATATGTAGACTATGTCTTTGCCACTTAATGTCCTTATTCAAAATTACAGGTCTTTAATGATTATCATCGTTTTCTTGGTAAGTATACCGTGTATCTTTAAAAAGCCACGTTCACATCAAAACGTGGCAATTTTTGGTAGTCCTTAATATGTTCAACATATTTTATTTTGGGTTAGGAATTTTGTGTGATACCTTACACACTAACAATCGCAAAACATCTAACTATTGTGTTGTATGTTTTTAGATGTGGCGATAACTGCGCCTTTTTATATCAATTTTGTGAATTTATTTTGAAAATTGAAGAGCCTCCAAGGAGTTAGGGAATTTTCTACAAAACATTCTCAAGTTTAGTGACACAAGTTTTCTCTGCTTACACTAGGCAGATCTAATTCTGGCATCCAAGTCCAAGGGGGAAATGGACCGTGGAGCTGTAAAATACTATGTGCTGCATGCACAGAAGGGTTGTGCATGTCTGCTGACCCACACCAATCGATAGCTGTGTAGTGCAACTACGCACTGCTGGATTCTGAGCTAGGTCTTGTCAGGGGGGGCTACACTTGACTGGGTAGTGTGGACCGCCCTACATTGGCAGCTGCATCAGCATGACTTAATAGTAGCATAAAAGGCCTAGAGTGGGAATTGCTCTACATCAACGCATGTTAACGACAAAGCACTGTATCATTGCATGCATGCATGAGTCATTAGCCACATGGAGAGCCAGAAGCGAGAACCGCTCTACATGAGCATAGTCATGCACGAATCAACAATGGAAACTACTAGAGGGGCTAATGCCTACATGAATATTCCCACGCAAGGAATCTTCCCACTTATAGTCGAAAGCTCCCATCAGCTTGGACAGCTCTCAAATTGCCAAGAGCCTGCTATGAAAGGTAGCCAGCCTGGCAGTCTTCATTCAACAACTCTCTTATCACCAAGATTTCCACCTGCAGTCAATCATAACAGCCTCCAAGATTTCCAAACATTACCCTTGGCCAAGACTCTATAGGCACTTTTTTCAAAACCCGAGAAAGCTTGGCTACTGTCTGCTAGCGTTCGAAGGAGGACACCCCTCACTACTTAAAGGCCTGACTACTAAGAAGAGGTGGCCATACTACATCCAAGACCGAAGAAACTTTCTTGAGTTGTCTTGCTACATGTTTTTCACGTGCGGACAATGAGCTTTGTCTAGGTGTGAGAGTCCAGAGTGAGTCTCTAGCTGAGTTGTGTTTGACGCACTGTTTCTTGTACTATATATGTGATGAACTCCAGTTATTTAGTTCAAGCATTCTCCTTGTTCCACCTTTGTACTCTTTCTGTAGTTGCTCCCCAAGCAAAACGATTTAATTAGCAAGAAACCTAACCCTTGTTGCACTCCAAAACATCAGCATGGTATGAGAGCAAGGTCAGTGTAAAGAGCATGTAATGTCTAAGTCATATTTAGTGATGTTTTGGAGGAGCCGTGAAATCCAATTGCCTATGCGAATGAGGACATAACGTCTTCAAGCGCCCAAGGTGGGATCCAACGTCCAAACATGAGAGGCAACATGGATTTCGGGAGCAACATAGAGATGGAGAATTCAGGTGCAAACACTTAACCTCTTGATGAGAATTCCATCCAGCGTGGTTTGCACATGGGGCTAGATCAGGGCCTCCATGTGGTACAGCAAGCACAACGTAAGGCAAAAGAAAAAACGCTTAGCAAATAAGCAAAGCGCATGGCGCATCAAGAAGGAGCTGTGCGCAAGTCTGTGGAGCAAGAGAGCATGGCAGTGAGGCAGCAATTTGTTGCACAAGAGCTACTTTGCGAAGAGGAGCAACTCACACGTGACGCTTTGATGGATCAGCTTCAGTAGCTAAAAGCATGGCTACAACAACAAACATAACTACAAAAGCAACAACTACAAATGGAAACATAGCAATGACAATAGTAGCAAGAGCAGTTTAATCATGGCAAGCAAGCTTCACAAGCATCAACAGCGCATGTAACTTAGTAAAGTCCACCATTCATGTAGCAGTCTATCATTTCTCCACAGGTGCCACCTGTAGCATTAGCACGAGTAGGAATTTTGCAGTAGTTCCCTGTCGAATAGCCACTTGGTCCATTGGATATGCCCATAATGACACCATTCTAACCACCTCCAGAAGCACGAAGGCCTCACACATACATGGGGAAACCAAATCCATTTATGTCGCCAGTGTTTCAGGCAAAACCGACGGCAACAAACGTGTAGTAGTGTGACACAACTAATCCAATAACTCCAACACATCGAATTGGGTACAAAGGGTTAGAGAACATTACGCCAGCAGCAGCAGCCTTTGTGCATCTACACAAGATCAAGATCCACCAGTTCAACGACGAGAACGTGTCGCACAGGGTCCACACGTTCAAATAAGTGACACCGATTCACAACATCTAAAAGTTCTACACTAACTATGACGTTCGTCTTTCCCCTGGATCTCCACAAGACATTATGCTGGGGTTTAACTACTCCACATAAGCTACATACATGGTACTTGACAACCTTGAAGTGCTTGCATTCAGGAAGCCATTTACATATACGAGGAAATAGCTGTGTCAGCCAAACATGCATGGTCCTATTATTTATGGACCTACATGTTAGGCGACTCCGATTTCAAGTCTTATCTCCTCACAGAGCTCTCCCACATCAGCCTAAGCAACTTTAGTGACATTATACGCTACATCAACTTGCCATCTTAGAAGCACCCATTCTGAAGCCAACATTTGTGATCTTCTTACTCAACGGCCTCATTGGAGACTGGGATGGCGTGAGAAATTTCTTACATTCAAGCCAAGTGCAACATTGACAAAGGTTTTTGTCTGTAAGATACTATTGACAGAGTAGAGAGACAGCCAAATTTTCAGCAAAAGAGCTCGCAATCTAAGCAATTTAGCTTACCAGAGAAGAGCGTGTTTCACTCCTTGTCGAACAGCCATGCAGTGATGAAGTCAACGTACTCGCATGAGTTGATGCGCTCCCTTGTAAAGGCAATCCCATGTAGTGCCATGAGAAAAAAAGCAGATCACATCCTGATATCACATGCAATTATTACAAAAAGAAAGGGCACTTGAAGAAAGATTGCTTCAAGAGGTTGCGCAATGAGAAGAAATGAAGGATGTAGAAGAATTCAAGGGAAAGAAGCAAGGGAAGAACTAGGAGAATTGAGGAGAGAAGAGTGAAAAGGGAAATCAAGATTCTGATAAGAAGGCGAAGGAGGAATGTTAAGGGTTATAGTTTAACTACACACCATCTGTGTTTTAGTTGTCAGATAGTGAGAGCCACTTGTTGGTTCGCTCGCCGTATGTTTGTTACCTAGATAGCGGGTGTACCTTGCACATCACTCACAATAAATCCTCTCGCCACAAGTGGGAGCCTTCAGTTCAGAGCTATGTGATAGTCGCTAACAAGAAGGAGGTGCCTGCGCTCAACAAGGGCATGATGACCGTGACAAGGTATGATGGAGCAGAGGACAAGTTTGGCAACGTTCTCTATGTACTTGACATTGCCATTAACCTCCTCTCTCTTGGCCAAATCATTAGGAGAGGAGCTTGCGTCATCTGTAATAACAAGCATGTCATGTTTTAAATCCATGATAGAAAAACCTTCGTAGAAGGTCATCGCCTTCCTCATGGCATGACTGAGCTCGAAGCGCACCAGATGGAGATGAGATGGATTCCCCATTTGTAGCAGCAAGTCTACAGCAACCAGGAGGTGTAGATGCTATAGTGTGGGACAAGAGGCTTGGCCACATCAACAATAAGTTGGTGCAACCCATGGTGAAGAAGGGCCATGTCAATGGCCTCGACATGAAGAAAAGTGGCCAAGACAGAAGTGACCCTTCTCATGACTGCATTTTTACAAAGTTTCCATGACAAATGTTTCCTCAAATGAGCAATTACGACATTAGTAAAAAGTTGAGAATGGTTCAAACTGATATTCGCGGATCGTTTCCATTAGTAGTATTCTATGGTAGACATTGTTTGTTCCTTATCTTTGTGGATGATGGGATACGTTTTCTTTAGAGCTACCGTCTCCGAAGGAGAGATGAAGCACCAACTTAATTTTTAAAATGGCTAGTAGTTTGGGTTTCGAATCGTGTGTCACACGGCCTTACCGGACGTGACTCCATTTGAATCATGGCACGTCTACAAGCAAAACATCACCATGCTTGGGGCATGTGGTTTCATGGCACTTCTTCACTTCCCAAAGGAACGTCGCACAAAGCTTGCAGACAAAACACCTTAGGGCATGTTTGTTGGACAAAGCCTCAACTTGAAGGGTTGGTAATTCTTCAACATTCATACCCAACGTATCGTCACGACTCTTGATGTTGTATTCTTTTGGCATCTGGCATGTCAAGGGTTGGAAGCCAAGCGCTCGATTGCAATAGACCTCCTTGAGTCATTCTACGACTCATTAATGGAGTGAATCCAACGCGAAGCAGCAAACTATGATCCACTCATCACGACTCATCTTGATCACGCAAGTGAAGAGGCAGTGTGCGTGAGTGTGCCCCTTGCGGCGCACCAAGACAGACACATTGCAGTTAATGTAGAGATGGTCATGAGAAGCCATGACGTATGCCATCCGATGATGATGCCAAATGATTTAAAGGCAGCAAGGCTAAAGAAGCACGACGGCACAGCCAAACCCCGGCACTTTACGCTTCTCTTGTAGTAGCCTTTGGAAGAACAACACGATAATGATGAAGTAGAATGTGTCATGGTAATTACAGCATACACGATGTATGCTGAGAATGATAAAGTACATGCTGAATTCACAACAACGCATGTGACAACTCTCCTTTGAAAGACCTCATGTACACAACGGCCCACGGCAAAGTCATAAAACAAAAAAACTAGCAGTCGAGTCTGGAGCTAGATGAAAGGCGGCGTTAAATGCGGAATACAACAACCTCATGTAGCAAGGAACTTGGATGCTAACAAAGTTGACATTCGGCTCAAGGCTAGTTGGTGTGAAGTGGGTGTTCAAGGTGAAGACGAAGGCAGATGGCATCATTAACAAACACAAAGCGTGCCTGATTGCAAAAGGATTCTTACAGATGGAAGGTAAGAATTTCGTTGAAAGCTTTGCACCTGTTAGCCAGTATACCACAACGCGCATCATGCTCACCATTTCAGTAGTCAAAGAGTACGAGGTGCAGCAGCTCGACGTGAAGAAGGCCTTTCTATATGGAGATATAGACATTATTGTCTACATGAAGCACCTAGAAGGGTATGATGACGATAGCGAATAAGTGTGCAAGTTTGTCAAGAGCTTATAGGGGTTGAAGCACAGCCCTTTTCTTAAGTACCGCGCGTTGCAAAGCCTCATAAAGTCTTTGAAATTTCCTCCATCAGCGTACGACGACTACTTGTTCCTATATCGACAAGCCGTGAACATCATCAAGAGTGCTACCTTCTTGTGTACATGGACAACATCGTCATCATCAGCCCATTGCCAAACTTCATCCATGCAACAACTTGTGCAATAGCATGGGAGGCCAATGTGACCTTGATGCCTAGCTTTGGATATTACCTCGGCATGAACATCAAGCGTAACTGCTTTGAACAAACAAAAAAACTGTCTCAACAATCGTCTGTAGCCAAAGCCTTTGAACGATTTGACATCCTTGATTGTTGTGTTCAGGCTCCCCTAACGCAGCAGCCATTGATCCATGAACGACCAAGGGAGAGAAGTGAGACAGAATATAAGAGTAGAGGCTGTTCTCTCATGCACGCTACTAGCTCTATTGGACTAAGGATGCCTGTTGTAACGACAGGCAGCAATAGTATGTGATAGAGCGAACATGCAAGCGAGCTTCCAAAAAGGGGAGCAAGTTTGCTTACCAGCTCGCTCGCAAATCGAGTGGCTAGCAAATCTGTACCTCCAAAGTAAGCTTGCAAGCCCCCGTTTAGTACAAGATATAAGCTAGAGAGATAGCCAAGAAAAACGATGGAGCTGCTGTGAGGTAAACGACAAACAGAGGAGGACAGATAACTTTTGAAACAAAGCTCACTCGGTGAGGAGTTTAGCAGCAGTGGGGGAGACTCCAAGCGTGCATGGATGGACCACCGCGACCTTGAATCTAGTTGCGGCAGCCAAGATCGCGATATTGAGTGAAGCTATGAAGGGTCGACTTCGCACATGCAAGGGTTAAATTGGCATAAGCAGCAATGAAAATGCAATTTATTTCTTTGCAAATACTGTTGGACATTAGTGGGAGGGGAAAACATTTTTCCTTATCCCCTTAGGACCTCTCGACCCACTGGAAAGTTGCTAAGAAGCTTCAAATTGTAGGCCAAGTCAACCGTGGTGCCCGTTTATGCAGTAGCATGCACAAAAAGTGCTCCCATGCATTTTCTTTGAGCGGAAGTCACCCTAGTTTCACCAAAAGGACTTGAAACACCGCCAGGCGTTTTTTTAGTGGTAGAAAACTCTGTGCAGCAACGGTTTTGAGCCACAATCCAATCAAGAGAGGTCTTGCCTTAGTTAAAAAGGATCAAGGCTGACGTTTTCAAGCCGGAAAGAAACTCTCAATACCATATTCACACCGAGGAAGCAACATAATTTTCTTTTGACATTGAAATCCTCGGGGGGACACCTGACGTCACCGATTTCTTCATCTTCACCAACTTACCTGTTGAATGTAGAAATGGAGGGGGAATTTTTGAGGTGGCAATTATTTTGCCTTTTTTTAATCAAGCTGGCGTAGTGGGTTTCAAAATCAAAGGAGCGTAAAAGGGGTTAGGTAATTATCTTTAAAAAACAATTCGGTTAAATGACGCAGATTTTCTCCACTTGTATTGGTGATATCTAATGCTTGCGTTGATGTCCGAAGGGGCAATAGACGCAAGAGCTCTAATGTACCATGTGTTGCATGCACAAAAGGGCTATGCATGCATACTGACTTAGACGAATTAGCAACTATGTAATGTGAGTATGCATTGTTGGGTTCTAAGCTAGGTTTAGTCAGGCTAGGGTTACACCTCATTAAGTTGTGCGAATGGCCCTACATCGACTACTACATGAGTGCAACTGTACAATAGCATGCAAGGCCCAAAGTGGAGATCGCTCTCCATCAACGCATGCATGCACGACAATGCATTACATCATAACATGCATGCACAAGTCATTAGCCACATGCAAAGCCAGAAGCGGGATCCACTCTACATCCGCATAGCCATGCAAGAATCAGCTAGGAGAACTACTGGAAGGGCTACTACCTATGGGAAGATTCCCAGGCTAGGAATCTACCCACGTGCAGCTAGAAGCTTTTATCAGCCTAGAAAGCTGTCAACTTGCCTGCAACCTCGCATAAAAGGTAGCCAGTGTGGTGTTCTTCATTTTACAACTTCATCATCACCAAGCTTTCCATCACCATTCAACCACAAAAGGGTCCACCATTTCCGAACATCACCTTAGGCCAAGACTCTACAGAAACTATTCTCAGCATACGAGTAAGCCTCGTAGCAGTCTGTTAGCCTGGGCAGGAGGACGCCTCTGATAACCCGAAGGCCTGATTACCTAGAAGAGGTGGTCAGACTATGTCGAAGACCTAAGCGAGTTTTCTCAGTTGTCTTGTTAGACATTGCCCAATTATGGGCCACGAGCTGTATATAGAGGTGACAGTCAATACTTAGTCTATAGCTCAGCTGTGTTTGTTGTACTATTTCTAGTACTATCGTTCTGGTAAAAAATGGTCATTTAGTCCTAGCATTATCCTAGTTTTAGCTTTCAACTCTATTTCTAGTTGGTCTCCAATGAGAACGGTCTCGGAAGTAAGGAACCTAGCGCCTAGTGCACACCAAAAAACATTAACATATATGAGTTGTTCAAAGGTTCAATGAAAACGTTCAATGAAAATGTTTCCAAAATCCAAGTTAAACTAAAACGTTTGGAATGGATTTTGCAAAAATGAAGCAAGTGTAGTGAGATTTAATTCAAACTTGATGACATCATAACCTTTATTACAAGTCAAACACAAATTGCATTGAATTTACTAAGAGGGGTTATTAGATGTTCCTTCTTTTAGAGCACATTATAGTTTGATACAACTTGATCAGTTGATTTACCTGCAAATAGAGAAGTTTATAGGAAGTTACAAATGATTGTTACAAATTAATTAGTGGATAATAAAATGAGATGATACAAGTAAGAACATAATGAACAAAATGTGACGTGAAATGTTAAAAAGAAATTTGAAAGGAGATAAAAGAAAGGAGGCCTGTGTGAAACCAACAAGTGAAGAGACAAAAAGATAATGTCTTTTCTTTAATTGCCAAAGGAGCTCGTTTTGTACATTTTCCATGGAATGCTTAAAATATTTTCCCATGTAATTATTGTTTTCACCTATTTGTTTTTTTGGTTGAGTTTTTTGTGTGGAAAATGGGGTTTTTCCTGAATTATTTCATTTGAATGCATTTCATCACCTTCTTCATTACCAAAAAGGGAGGTGGAACGCTTATATTTTGACTGTTGCAAAATTGATGACACACCATGATGTTTTGATACACTATAAAACGTTTATCTTCTTACGAACAACCAAAACACTAAAGAAATTCAAACACTTGAAAAACTATTTTCTTCTTTGTCGGAGCCATATGAGATGAAATTGGCACTCAAGTATCAGTTACTCAAGTAATTGGCACTCATGAACGAAAATTTCAACATAAGATTTCATAACCTCCGTAAAAAAAGAAAAAAACCTATGGATGTTTTTTGCGTTACTTAGAAAAATGAGAGGTTTAGGATGTTACAGAAAGTATTAGCCATCCATATCTTTAGAGAAGACTTTGGTAGAGAATAAGAACATTACAATTAAGATTAAACAAGACACAAGTGGGAATGGAGCTTTTTGAATAAAAGATATATGAGATGATTTGCAGCATGTTATTCATTGCAACATTATTTTAATGGAATAAAATAAGGTAAATTTATAGGACTATGTAATGATCAAATCTTAATTGATATGTCCAATAAATTAATCCCTACAGAGATGTGATTTTTTGATTTTGTAATATTTTGTTTGTAAGAATTTCATGAACGACCTGATGTCTTATAGAAGAAGAAAACAATTCTCTTCTTACAAAAAAAGTGCTTCCTAGGTGAGAGTACGTTTTGAACACTTTTGAAAGAAAACTGGAGTATAAAATACAACATTGAGGAATTTTCTCTACATCAATGACAAGGAGAAAACATCAACTATAATGTCTTGTGGTGCGGCTATGGCACTCGTAGAATAGTTTAGATGGTAAGAACAATGTATAAGACATCAATCTATAAATTCACGAATTCTTCCATAAAAAAGGCTGGCAAATTTCTCGTTAGACACACGGTCATTGGTGGTATAAAGGAAGGAAACATTATTCCTTTATGTATGCGAGAATGTAAAACCGACAATTGAGAAATTTTGTTACTAAATATATGGTATGGTTCTCATCCTTTTGTGAATATTTTTGTGGATTTGATGTGGAATGCTTTGAAACCTTTCGTGAAATCTAATGCGCTATTAGAAAAGATATTGAAAAGCACAACCACTTTTAATAAGTGTCAACTGAAATTTCAAGAAGGTATGATGATCTTTTGACAATATTTGAAAAAAAAACATCATGATCATTTTATAATTTTATGATGATATGCTTCATATTTCTCAATGGTTTCTATAAAAAAAGAAGTTTTCCATTCAGTACAAGTTCCCAAGACTTCAAGCATGCATTACGTTTCGTTCTACATTTGTAGGTATGTAGTTGATAGTTTTTTTTCTTTTCATACTAGCTATCTCTCGATTTTTTTATTCAGTGAAGTTTTTTATGTTTTGAATTCGTCTTTTGAATTGCATTTCATACGTGTTCTTGTAGTGCTTGCTTATGGTAAAATGTGGGAAAATTCTTGTGCTTTAGTGGCACTTCATAGCCCAAATTGGTCATTACATTTTGGGCTTTTGTGTAGATGGTTTGTTGGTTGGATATCAATGATCATTACGCTTCAAACACTATGGGCCAATCTTCTTGTCAAAATGTTACACATTTCCTCTGTTTTTAACCATAAGGTGTGTTGGCCATGAGATCTTGAATTTTTAGCTAGAAGGGCGGTGTGTTCTTTTACTTATTTTCTCGTGAAATCTGGTATGAGGGAGTGACCATGTATCCATAGAATTCTTGATATCAATCGGCATGTCCAGATTTCACACATCTTCAAGCCTTATTTAATGTCTGATTTTGTTTGCTTCTTTTTTCACACTATCTCCAACGAGTATGCCAAAAAAAATGCCATATCCAGATATATACACTTTAATGACCTTGCATGACAACGATGGACATTTTGGTGATGTCGTTAAACATGAAAGAAAAATCACGAACCCCTGAATAGAGGGGTTTGTTACTTTCTTCAAAATGGTTTGTGAGGTTTTTGAGTGGGGGGTTTCAAACACCCCCTTTGTTGAAAGGGATTATGTGGGCCTTGATACTATGGGGTTGAGAAAGAGCTCAAACAAAAATCAAACCTATTAACTCAGACTGTAGTTTGGGGTAGGGTTTGAAATCGGTTTTCATGTAATAAAGTGGGTTTTGTTAAAAGAAATCAAAAATTTGTTTTTGGGCGATCGCAATCCAGAAATGAGCCTTTTGTGTGGAATCGCAAACCTTCATTTGCAGAATTAGGGTATTATGTTTGCGCTGGCTTTGAACGTTAAAATATAGAAAACCCTAAATCCGCGAATGGGGGTTTGTGAGTTTTAAAAAAAAACCAATGGGCTTATTGATCAAACAGCATTCTCTTAACAAGGGGGGTGATGCATCACCCCCAACGCTTTGCTCGATTGGCGACTTGCATCGCCGATTGTTCATGGCCATGCAATGGGTTTGGCGGATTTTTCGCAAACTTTTCCGAGATGGTGTTTTTTCATATTTAGATCCCGGATATCTCAGGCCTATGTTGACTGTTGCGTGGATATACGAGTGATATCGTTCAATCGGATATCTTGTCCTGAAAGTTCTTCATGTGCGACACGCGCATGTAACAAAATCTGGGAACCAAATTTGTGGACGTGAAGCTTACGATTCCCATTTCTAGGGAGAGCGATGTTAGGGTCTGGTTCAGACTTGCCAAACTCCGGGACGGGATAGAAGGCGCGTCGGCGAAGGAGGTTTGGCGAGCTGACCTGGCGTGGCGAACTCCTTTCGAGCTGATTTGGACGTCGTAGAGAAGTTAGCAAACGCCGCAGAACCACCGCAGCCGGCAGGTCCTTGGGATGTTTCGCGCCCACATTTGTCATTGGACAATCTGTTTCATCCAAGTTCTGCGGCATGCCAGAGCTTCCGCATTGCCACTTTCGAGTGGCAAAACTGTTTGCCGCAGACTTCTGCGACAGGCTGATGAAAGTGAATACGATTAGTCGATTCAACAAATTGGGTGGCAAGATCTCCGCAATGTCATATGTCCGAAATTTAGCCGAAATTTGCCCGTCTGAGCAGTACGAAGCTTCGAACCCACAAACGCGAACCTTCGTGAACTGTGAGGACAGGGTTCGATCCCGGTTTGCACGGGTCAACGGGCTTTGCCGCGGAAGGATTTCTAGCGCGAAACAAGGATCCGTTTTTTGCGGAAGAAGGCAAAATTACTCCGGCATAGTCCGCGGGTAGCTCTGCTGCAGGGTCTGCGGCAGTGCCTTTTTACCCGCTTTCTCTGCCGTGCCGGAGTCCGTCGAGTCTGGACCAGGCCCTTAATAGTGTGCTTGGCACAGCGGAGCAATGTTACGAGTGTGCTTGGCACAGCAGAGCAGTGAAGATTATCTATCCTCCGCCTTAGGCACTACGGCGATTTGAATGCTGGAAGTCTACTGTGAGGACCTGATGCGTTTCCCTGCCGTGCCCCCTTCCTCCTCCTGTGAGTTGCTCGGCACTCCGCACGACGTACCATCCCTCCACACGGCATCCCATCCCCCGCCAGATAAACCATCCTCAGGCGCGCCCACCCAGCCGGACGCCGATCCCAACAAGCTTCCAACTGCTGCTGCTGCTGCACACAGCCCGGCTGTGGAGAGGATTAAATAACTCGCGCGCGCAACTGGGCTCCAATTGATCAATCTTCTCACCGCCGGGGGCTCCCTGGCGAAACCAGGGAACCCCTCTGGATGCTCGGACAGAAANTGCTGTGCGGCAATTGCACAGAAACGTTGCGTTGCTGTGGTAGCAGTGGTGGCAGCAGCAGCAGCGGCATCAGGGTGCCCTCTCCATCCAATTTCTCCAATCCTTGTCCTCGTCGTCATCACCGTCATCCGTGACCGCACCTGAGAGGTCGCAGCAGGAGGGCATCAGCAGCACCAGCAGCACAACCGCTGCTGCTGCTGCGAACGGCGTTGGCAGCAGCAGCAGCGGCGGCAAAAGCATGGCTGGGGAGGGTCGGACCGGGGCGGTGGGCAAGGCGAAGAGGGAGGGCAGCAGGGTCTCTACTGGCTCTGCACACACGTTGGCGGGGCCCCGGCCCGACAGCGCAGGTAAGGCGATGACAGGCAGGCCTAGGAACCCTTCTACTGCTTCTGCAGCGTCTGCCGCTGCAGCCGCTTCCGTCGTCGCAGCAGCGTCTGCTGGGAAGGAGGCGGTGATGGGAGCAAGTGGTGGTGTTGCAGCAGGAGGTAAGCAAGTGGGAGCGAGGGGAGTGAAGGTGGGAAAGGGCTATGGCGGATCTGATGCGGGCGGAGGGAGGGAGGGTGCGGCGCCTTCTCGCAATCGCACGGCCACTGCAGGAAAGAAAGACGTGGAATCAGGAGGAGGAGGAGGTGGTGGAGGTGGCAAGGGGAGAGGGCCACAGAGCACCTCTGCATCACAGTCCTCGAAGCCCCCAGTGGCCGTCAACGAGGCGGCGGCATCTGCTGCAGCTGCAGTCAAGCAGCATGGAGCAGCAGCAGCAGGCAAGCAAGCGCCGTCATCCTCCTATTCCTCCTCCTCATCACAGCAGATCACGTCCTCCGTGTCGTCGCCGCCGCGGCAGCAGCAGACGGC
>SZWC01007770.1:108196-119264 GCA_023375785.1 Penium margaritaceum | reverse complement strand
CTAACAAGCCTAAGTACGCCTCATTTGGCACATGGAGCTGGAAGAACCACTATGTCAAAGTTCACCTCCTAGCACACTCCTAGCCTAGCGGGATGAGCGGCAGTCACACTCTCACACAAGAGAATTACCATCCCTGCCATGTGCACAACCAATAATCCGGGTGGGGACCTTCCTTGAAGCTCCTTGAAGGTCCTTCTGCCGCCTTTCTACCTTGAAGGCCGCTCCAAAACCTCCCTGGCCAATAATTGTAGCCGTCATTGGTGCTGGTAGTGCAGGAGCCGTCACTTGAACCTGACCCATTGCCACCAAACCTTGAAAATCCATATCTCCCTCAAACGGACTCCGAATCGAGTTCCGTAAATTGCTACAGAACCAGAAAAATGCTCTATTTACTGTGGTGACCTGATGATTTTTATCGAGCAACCCACTTTTTTTGGCACCCCATATCCAACATTCTCCCATGAGAATAAACATCGCACAAGTCCACACCGTCCCCTCAGCTGCTGAAAGCTGTGCGCTGCCAGCGGCTTGGTCAAGAAGTCTACCAGCATCATGCTTGAAGGGCAGAACTTGATCTGTACCACCTGCTTTGTCACGAGTTCACGGATGAAGTGATATCATAGGTCAATGTGCTTGGTGTGGGCGTGAAACTCTGCGTTCTTGGTCATAGCAATGGCGCTCATGTTGTCACAGTACATTGTAGCCGATATGGTTTGCTGCTGTCCAAGGCTTGCCAGCAGCTCACGCAGCCACACAGCTTCCTTTGCTGCTTCACTCAAGGCGATGTACTCATCTTTGGTGGAGGAGAGGGCGACACACTCTTGCTTCTTGCTCCTCCAACTGATAACACCTCTCCCGAGTACAATCACGAACCCACTGGTCGACCTCCTTGTGTCCAAGTCACCTCCCCAATTTGCATCACCGTAGCCGATGAGGATGGGGCTCTTGTTGCCGTTGAAGGTGAGGCAAAGGCTACTGCTGCTGTCAAGGTAGCGTTACGCCCGGATTCGCGCAAAACTTGCTGTGCACTCCCAATGCTTGGCTGATGTTGAGGCCCGTGCCGACTGTTGCATACATGAGGCTCCCAACTGCTGCTTGGTATGGCACTGCTTCCATACGGCTGCTCTCTTGCATGCCACGGGGAGTCTACATCATGCTCAGCTTCGCTCCTACTTCCAGTGGTGTTGCGGCCTTTCACGCTCCTACCATGTTCAAGCGCTTGACGATGTCGCTCACGTACGTGCTCTGCAAAAACTCCAAAGTCAGGTGCTGCCGGTCGCGCTTGACCTGAAGGCCAAGGTAGTAGCTGAGCTCTCCCATGTTTTTCATGTCAAACCTGGCAGCCAGGGACTGCTTCACATCGTCCAAAAGAGGCTTGGAGTTAGATGCAATGAGCAGATCATCAACGTAGAGCAAGATGATGACCTGGCTTGCCTCTTACGTGCGCCCATAGACTGTATGGTCAGCTTCACTACGCACAAAGCCAAGGCCAGCCAGCTGCTCATCCATCTTGTGGTACAAGGCTCGCGGGGCTTGCTTCAAGCCGTAGAGGGCCTTCACAAGCTTGCACACCAAATCCTCTTTTCCCTCCAACACATACCCCTCCGGCTGGTCCATGTACACATCCTCCTCGAGGTCACCATTCATAAATGCACACGTCACATCCATTTGGTGCACCTCCCAGTCCGTAGTAGCAGCAAGAGCGAGGATCGCTCGGATGGATGGGAACTTTGCGACAGGTGCAAATGCATCATTGTAATCCACACCCTCAATGTGTACATACCCCTTTGCAACCAAAGTGTGCTTTGTACATGAGAACCTTACCATCCGCACCACGCTTGGGCATGAAGATCTATCGGCACCCGATCACCCGGCTCCCACGTGGAGCTTCCTAGAGGGTCCAGGTGCCGTTCTTCATGAGCGCACCATACTCCTCATCTGCTGCGGCACGCCAGTATGCCGCCTTGGCACTGCGCATGGCTTCAGCGAATGTGGCTGGGTCATCGGTGACTGTGAGAAAGAGAAGCTTGAGGTCAGATGACTCCGTTGGTGGTGGAACGGTGCACAGGTTCACCAACTCCTCCAGCGGCCTCTGTTTGCTTGCGAGGCGCTCGGATCGCCTCAACGGCTCCCCACAGTTCTTTGCACCTTTGTTGATGTGTGCGAATCGTTGTGGCAGCTGTTGCATGTTGCTTTGTTGCTCCTCCTCATCATACTTGGCTGCTTGCTCCTTCTCCTTCTCAGCTCCCTCCACCTCCTTGTCGTTACCGCTGTCACCGCCATCTTCCGCACCGTCCTCTTTTGCTACTGGAACTTCTCCCACATCAGGTACAAGTGCGGGAGCAAGTGGAACTGCAGACATAGGGCTCCAAGTCCAGCCCTTCACGTCCTCTTGAAAGACCATGTAACGACTGCGGATGATTTTGCGTGCAGCGAGGTTGTAGAGGCGGTATCCCATGGTGTCGTAGCCAAGGAAGGCGGCCTTCACTGACTTTGCGTCTAGCTTGTTACGGCTGCCGGTAGGCACATGCACAAATGCGCCACACCCGAAGACTTTCACGTGCTTCACCGTTGGTTTGCGTCCCGTCCACGCCTCCTTCGGCGTCATCAGTGGCACGGCGCGCGTGGGACTCAGGTTTTTCAGGTACACGGCAATGTTGATTGCTTCCACCTAGAAGGTTGGTGGGAGCTCCGCGTCTTGGAGCATGGTGCGAACACGCTCCATGAGTGTGCGGTTCGCGCATTTAGCCATGTCGTTCAGCTGCGGTGTTCGAGGTGGGATGACCTCGTGCTTGATCCCACAACGCGGAAGGTACCAAAGTCATTGGAGAGGTACTCTCCTCCACCATCGGTGCAAAGCACCTTCAACCGCCTGCCACTCTCATTTTGTGCAACAGCAATCCCCACCTTGAAAGCATCAAAGCACTCATCCTTGCCAGCCAAGAAGGACACCCACGTCTTCCTCGACTTGTCATCAATGAATGTGACAAAATACAACTTGTCGGATAGGGATTGTGATGGCATAGGACCGCACAAATCAGAGTGAACGAGTGAGAGAAGCTTAGCCACCCCCTTCCCTACCCTGGTGAAAGAAGCACGGGCTTGCTTCCCTTCAATGCAGCTCTCACAAGCCGATGCACCAGGATGCTTCACCCCCTTGAGCTCCAGGCCACGGACCATCTGCTGCATGGAGATGATGGCGCCACAGCCGAGGTGACCAAGCCGGCGGTGCCATAGGCCAATGTCGTTTTTCCCCTCTCTCACCGCCAACGCTGAGTCGGCTTCCTTCTCCGACACCATGTAGAGGCGGTAAAGACCGTCCTCCTTGTTCGCTTTTGCAAGCACACGACATGCACGTGAAAAGATGGTACAACCACCATTCTCAAACCAAACCTGCATGCCTCTGGAGATGAGAGATTAGACACAGAGGAGGTTAGCTGCCAGCCCCAAAACATGGAGCACCCCCTTCACACGACTTTCCACGTGCTTACCCTCAACGGAAGCACAAAACACAATCTCACCCTCCCCAACTGCCATTTGCACATGATTCTCCCCCATGTACACCCGACGAGGCTCGATGGCGGTGTAGACGACGAACCACTCCCGGCGACACGTCATGTGCCACGTGGCTCCCAAGTCGATGGTCCAGAATAAGGCGGTGTTGTCAAAGACGTGCACGACCCGGATGGTGGTCACGAATCCACTCTCCCAATCTGCTGCGTTTGCAGAAGCGTTGGAATGCTTTCCCGTTCCCACTCCAACCGCAAGATCTGCCTTCTTCTTCCGGCATTCGCGCACCCAATGGCCCGGCTTCTTGTAGTAGTGGCAGTTCCCCTTCTTCTTCCCTCCTCCACCGTTGCCCCTGGTTGGTTCAGCACCACCCCCATGACCAGAGTTGGTGATGAGAGTGACGTCCAGTCCGCTTCCGCTCTCCTCTCTCTTGCGCCGCTCCTCCTCAAACAGAAGGCTCTCCTCCACATCGTTGAGGGAGAGCTTGTCGCCGCACTGGTCCAGGGCAAGAATGAGAGGAGTGTAACTGCTAGGAAGGTCAGAGAGGATGTTTAGCACGAGCACACACTCCTTGACAGGGTCCTCAATCACAGCAAGCTGGTCAGAGAGAGACTTCACCATGTTGATGCAGTCAATCATGGATCCAGACTCATCCATCTTTAAAGTGTGAAAGCTACGAAGAAGCTGCATGTTCATGAGGATTGACTTGGAAGCATAAGTGGACTCAAGATTTTTCCAAACCTCCTTTGGCGTGAGGATGCCACAGACAAGGAGTTACCGCCGTTCGGCGAGGTGGAGGTAGATGATTGCGTGGGCGCGGTCACGCTTCTCGCAGTAGGTATACGCCTCGCTAGGAGAGACGGAGCTTTCTGCTGGTTCCTTCTCCTTCTCATCCACCTGGCTCCACAAACCCTTCTCCATCAGAATCATCTTCATGTTATTGCTCCAGTTGAAGAATTTCTTGCCTTCGAACTTGGCGATGTTCACGCTGGCCACCACAGAAGCGGATGTCGCCATAGTAGAGCAACGTTCATCCCACAAACGGCTCTCTCACACAACAGGGTGCAAGGAATACACCAACTGACAAGACAAAGCCTTGTTCTAGCTCTGATACCACTGATGAAAACTGGGGCAGCCCTTAGGGAGATGATCAGGCTCACCAAGAGTCACCTAGGCAGCGCCAACTGTTTGTGAGAGGGAGTTACAGGTTGCACAGACAGAAAATACGGAAGCAAATGTAGGTTTGCAAAGAATGCGAATGTCTGAATCAACTCATGAGTGAGAAAGTATATTATCACAGCTTTCTAACAAGCCTATGTACGCCTCATTTGGCACATGGAGCTGGAAGAACCACTCTGCCAAAGTTCACCTCCTAGCGAACTCCTAGCCTAGCGGGATGAGCGGCAGTCACACTCTCACACAAGAGAATTACCATCCCTGCCATGTGCGCAACCAATAATCTTGGTGGGGACCTTCCTTGATGCTCCCTGAAGGTCCTCTTGCCACTTTTCTACGTTGAAGGCAGCTCCAAAATCTCCTTGGCCAATGATTGTTGCCGTCATTGGTGCTGGTAGTGCAGGAGGCGTCACTTGAACCGGACCCATTGCCACCAAACCTTGAAAATCCATACCTCCCTCAAATGGACTCCGAACCAAGATCCATAAAGTGCCACAGAACCAGCAAAACATCCTCTATTTACTATTGTGACCTGATGATTTCTATCGAGCAACCCACTTTGGTCACTTGGTTTGGCACCCCATATCCAACAGTACAGACACACACACACACACACACACACACACACACACACACACACACACACACACACACACACACACACACACACACACACACACACACACACACACACACACACACACACACACACACACACACACACACACACACACACACACACACACACACACACACACACACACACACACACACACACACACACACACACACACACACACACACACAGACACCTCAGACGGCAGGCCTAGGACTATATGCACCAGGCTCATTCCTCATTCTAATTTCACAATCTGGCGTTAGATGCTCCTCACAGAGTTGTCCAACTAAGGAACGGTATAGAGAAGACACTGGTTGGTCTAAGCCCCAGGAGTTAGTCTTTGACTAGCACCTCACCTGAAAGTGACCAAGTGTTAAGTGGACACTATTGTTACCAAGTGATTACCTAGGAGCTGCTCAGTGTGGAACCGTGATCTTGAGGGTGATATCTTCTCCTAGCTGAAATACTAGGAGCGGATGGCAGGTGCTATTGTGTCGGCCCTGTTTTCTAATCTGTTTACCTCAGGCTGGTTGACAAAGGGTTATGGGCCCACACTGACCAGTTGTAGGGCACGCTTTGCTCCACTCTGGTACGCTCTTTCCAGGTGCGCACGTCAGCTCCATCTGCTCCATTTGCTTCACCAGCCCCAACGGATGAATTGGCACCTAGCACACAAGGACCAAGGAAAAGCTCTGCCCTTGGAGGCACAACCCTTCGGTCCCAATCAGGACAAGCTCTACCCTTGGAGGCAAGACCCTGGGTGTGCTAGTGTGATCTGTCTTCTCTGTTTGCAGGTCAACATCGGTTGGAGGGGTAAACAACGGAACAGTACCTTTAAACCGGTAGCAGACATCAGCTAACATCAACCGACATCGGCCTCAACGTAGCAGAGACGCAGATTGCAAAAAAGGGCAGCTAAAATGGCTGGCCCATGAGGAGCAGTGGGGGCTGCCGCAGGGCAATCCTCAAACGCAACAGAGGTTGCCGTAGGGCAGTCCTCAAATTCAACAGTGGCTACCACAGGGCAGACCACAGGAGCAATCGTGATTGCCACCGTGCTGTCGCAAGGTCGTGGATCTTTGGGAGGTATCCCTGTCTTCGAGGGGAACGACTTTCGGCTGTGGGGATGGCAGTTCAAACTAGCAATGAAAGTGCGTGGATTCATCAAGCTTATGAAAGGAGAGGAGCAGGTTCCTATGGAGGGCTCACCAGAGCACAAGACATGGACTGAAAGAAATGATATCATCATGTCACTCCTAAGTAATGCGGTGGCCAAGAAGTATGCTCCTGTCATTGCGGGGTTCACACTGGCTTCAGATGCTTATGCCAAGCTCAAGCCTGTGTACCAATCCACCTCCCTCACAAACAGGTTTTCATCCTACAATGGCTGATCAACATGCGTGTGAATGAGGAGGAATCAATCCCTGATTTCCTACAAGAGTTTGAGGGACTTCTTGGCAAGGCTCGCCAGATGAACAGGGACCTTAACAAAAACATGCAAGCCATGATCCTCCTCATGGCGCTACAAGAGAGCTAGAGCCCAATGATCACCGTCATGGGCGGTTGGAAGGAGGATGACCTGACGTGCACGGCAGTGTCCGAGTACGTGCAAATGAGGCCATGCGCTGCAGCGGAAGTGAGGCTAACTTCTCAACCTATGCTGCATGCTACGCTGACCGCGGGAGCAAAGGGTCAACCTCTGGTTAGAAAGGTGGTAGTGGAAGCGGTGGCGGCGGAGGCAATAATGGTGGCAAGGCTCCCAAGCGACAGGGCAACTGCCGCAAATGCGACAAACCTGGGTGCTGGGCAAGAGAGTGCTGGTCGCCAAAGAAGGAAGACGGCGCAAGCGGTGGGAACAAAGGAAACAAAAGAAGGTGGCAAAGAAGCCAGCAACATGATGGCGCAAGCCACGCCTCCAACAAAGGGCGCATTGCTGCTCAGGCCAGGAGCCTTTGGGCTCGACTCCGGCACTGATCACCACTCTAGGAACGACAAGGTTGGATTTATCTCCATTACCCCCACTGGTCCTCGGTTCAGATGTGCAAACGACAGCATTGTGAACGCAAACAGAGGTGGAGACAAGCTGGTGAGCATCAATCTTAATGGTGCAGAGAAGGATCTGCGGCTGCGTGATGTAGTTTACATGCCCTCCTTTACGGCAAACCTCCTGTCTGTGTCAAAAATGAGGGGCAACGACATGACGGTGGTGTTCATGTAGAAGAAGGCAGTCATCACCAGGAACAAGGACATCAAGATCCTCTACGCCAACAAAGATCTCGTGGCACAGGTCCCACGGGTTGACGGGCTCTATGTACTGTAGACAACATCAACAAAGAGCTCGGAAGACAAGGGTCATGCGGGTGCGGCGGAGGCAGTGGTCTTGGCACCAACGTAGGAGAGCACACCAACGGATACTCAAAAAGTATCTTCTGCCGTAAAGGACAATGATAATGATCTGTGGCATAGACGCTTTGGGCACGTTGCAAACAATACGCTCCAAGTCATCCAGCAACAACAGTTGGTCCACGGCATGGATGGGAGCAAGAAGGATGCGGTTGGGTGTGGCAGCCTATGTGAACCTTGCCTCCAAGGCAAGACCAAACAAATGCGCTTTGAGCGCAACGGTCACCATGCAAAATCAGCCCTTGACCTGATTCACGCTAATGTGTGCAGACCCTTTTGCATGGCGTCAAACGGTGGTAGCAAGTACTTTCTGACCTTCATCGACGACCACAGCCGCAAGGTGTGGATGTTCTTCCTCAAAACCAAGGGAGAGATTATAGAAAAATTGTAGGAGTTTGTCGCCATGGTGCAGCGGCAGACTGGAAAGAAAGTCAAAGCAATACGAAGTGACTACGGCAGAGAGTATGATGCATGCAAGGGCTGGTTGAGGCAACATGGGATCAACTACCAGCCCACAACGCCCTTCACGCCGCAACGGATGAACCAGACCATCCTCGGCATGGTACGTAGCATGCTCTTTGATGTAAAACTTCCACCACGGTTCTGGGAGGAAGCGGCAAGAACGGCATGCCATCTTTTCAACCTTACTCTTGTAGCTGCTCTGGATAGGTGCGGAAAGAAAAAGGGCAAGCAACAGATAACATCACAAGAAACATGGTCAGGGAAGAAGCCTGACGCATCACACCTCAAAGTCTTTGGCTGCACCACATGGGCAAAGGTTCAGGTGGGTGAGGGTGCCGGCAAGCTGGATGCAAGAGCGCAAAGTGTGCTATGGTGGACTATGAGACGGCCCACAAGACCTACCGCTTGTGGGACCTGGCAGGAAGAAGACTCATCACCAGCCAGGACGTAGCTTTTGACGAGAGGAAACCAGACAAGAAAGAGATGCTTGATACCATGCAAGCTCCAAAACAGGGAGCGTGGTTGGTGCTGCTGGAGTCAGGAGATCAAGCTCTCAAAAACTGGCAAGTGGTGCCAGTGCGACAAGCCGTGAAGAAGAGTGGTGTGGCTGGGAGAGTGGCTGCGTAGGCTGATGCAGCGGCAAGCTCCGACACAAATTCGGAGACGTCCGAGGCCTCTGAGACCGGCTCGGAGGCCAGTGGCGCTTCACAAGAGGAAAACTTAACTTCAGGGCAGCCAGCAGCACATGAGCAACAGCAAAGCAAAGATCCAATAGCAATGAAGCGTCGCAGAACATGACAGAGAAAACAGAGTCCAAAGTATGACACTGACACCAGAAGCTGGACTGGACTGAGCTGGTCCTGTTTGGCTCAAGGAGAGCCACTCACTGTGGCTGAGGCACTGGCAAGGCCCGATGCGGCCAAGTGGAAGGAGGCGGTGGACAGCGAGCTCACGTCCGTCGAAGAAAATGGCACGTGGGTACTGGTGGACAGACCCGCTAACGCTCACGTGGTAGGCTCAAAGTGGGTGCTCAGGTTCAAGCGGAAGCAAGATGATAGCATCGACAAGTATAAGGCAAGGATCGTGGCAAAGGGATTTTCTCAGTGCACAGGGTCTGAGTACGATGAGACCATTGCACCGATTGTCACGTTTGCCTCCATCATGTCCCTGCTGGCCGTCGCTGCCACCAAAGACCTTGAGATCCACTAGATGGATGTGAAGACAACATTCCTTTACGGGAAGCTTGACAAGGAGGTGCTAATGGAGGTACCGGAAGGTGTCCAAGCACCTGAGGGTAAAGTTTGCAAGCTGGTGAAGGCGTTGCACGGCCTGAAACAGGCCCCCTGAATCTGGTACAAGGAAATGGATAGCTACATGGCTGAGCTCTCCTTCGCGCACTGCAAGAACGTCCCTAGTGTCTATGTGCGGGAGGATGAGCATGGCTTGCTGCTTGTGGCATTGTATGTCGATGACTTGTGGGGCCCTTGCAGACCTCCAGAAGCAGCTGAGTAGCAAGTTCAAGATGAAAGACATGGGTCCTCTTGAGTACTACCTTGGGATTGATGTTCACCGCAACCGTAAAGCAGGGACCATCGAGCTCAACCAGACCAAGTACATCATGGATTTCTTGAAGTGCTACAACATGGAGGACTGCAAATCCGTGAGCACCCCCATGACCTCTGACTGCAAGCTCTCCTCCTCCATGTCACCAAGCAACGAGGCAGACAGGTGGGAGATGCAAAACATTATGCAGCAGTCTGCCATTGGTAGCCTCATGTATGCGATGGTGGGGACGCGACCTCACATTGCTTATGCGGTGGACCAAGTGAGCAGGTTTGTGGCCAACCCTGGGCCAGAACATTGGCAAGCCATGAAGCGAGTTTTTCACTACCTAAAAAAGACTTGGCACGTTGGACTTTGGTTTGGAGGTCTGGAAGGAAACAAACTCACTGCGACTGACGTGCTACAGTGACGCAGACTGGGGAGGGCGGATTGGCGATAGGAAGTCCACCTCAGGCTTGTCTGCCTTCTCAATGGTGGTGCGGTCTTGAGGGCAAGAAGGAAGCGGAAATACGTGTCGCTTTCTACTACTGAGGTGGAGTACATAGCACTCTGCGAAGTGTGCAAGGAAACACAGTGGCTCCACAATTTGCGTGATGAGATCAAGGCACCACAAGGGGAAGCAACTGTCATCCACATCGACAACCAAAGTACCATCGCTATGGTACAGGATGACATGATCTCCCGGCGTACAAAGCACATCAAAATTCCATACCACTACTAACGTGACCTTGTCGCGAAGGGTGTCATGGAACTGGAGCACGTCACAACCAAGAAAATGCTTGCGGACTTCTTCACAATGCCGCTAGACAGCGACTTGCATGTTGCAGGTGCTCGAGGAGTCGGCATGGTGGATGCAAGAGATGAGAACTACAGAAGAAGACACGTGACGTTCACAAATACAACACAGAGCTATGAGTGCGTGCGGAAGAAAATTACCACAGCAGATGGCCTGAGGCACAAGGGAGAGATTGTTGTTCTTTCATGCCCCATGGCCACTGCTATGGATTCACGGACAGGTTGGGCATGCACTGCTCCCTTGGAGTAAGTCCCCCAAACGTTGTTCATGGTGCAAGTCAAAGCGAGATACCAGAAGTGTAGCGCAATTCCTAGCATGTTAGACTTAGGAACAACAGATCCTGTGATCGAGCCTTGATGTGCGCATGAAGGTTTTGACCTTCCTGCACACGGGACGTTTCTTAGACATTTCTCCATGCATGAGGAGGATGTGCCACTTGGCGGTCAGTGGATGCGCCAATTGGCGAGCTGGTGAGGTGGTATGGAGTGGCCACCCCAAAAGTGCCACTACACACACACACACACACACACACACACACC
>SZWC01007770.1:82227-97536 GCA_023375785.1 Penium margaritaceum | reverse complement strand
CCCTCCCCCCAAATTCACCATCACATCTAAATCACAACATTTTACACTAGTGTATATTTAGTACCCATCATCCCATACACCCCTCTCATACACTCACCAATTAGAACCCCCCCTCCCGCTCCCCACATTAATTTGCACATGTGAATCATAGCATTATACACTAGTTTACATTTAGCACACCTCTCCACATACACTCCCTACAAACACTAGTGTATAATGTTGTGATTCATGTGTGCAAGTGCATGAGGGGAGCGGGGGAGGGGGGGTTTATATGGTGAGTGTATGAGGAGAGTGTATGGGGAGATGGGTGCTGAATATACACGAGTGTATAATGATGTGATTCGGATGTGTAAGTGAATGTGGGAGGGGGGAGGAAGTGAAGAGGGGAGTGGGTTGTATGTGGTGAGTGTATAAGAGCTTCCTGAAAAAATGCATACTCCACGTACCTTAAAAGGCACCTTCCAAGAAATCACATTACTTCACCAGCACCCCACATACACTCACCACATACAACCCTCCCCCCAAAATTCACTTACACATATGAATCACAGCATCATAAACTAGTCTACATTTAGCACCCATCTCCACATACACTCCTCCCACACACTCACCACATACACCCCCCCTCCCCCCACATTCACTTGCATATGCGAATCACAACATTATACACTCGTGTACACTTAGTACCCATCTCCATATGCATTCCCTCCATACACTCACCACTTACAACATTACCTCCCCCCCTTACATTATCTTACACATCTTAATTACAACATTATACACTAATGTATGTTTAGCACCCCTCTCCCCATACACTCTCCTCATACACACCATGTACATCCCCCCCCCCCTCTCGTCCCCTCCTCCACCCTCCCTCCACATTCACTTGTACATCTAAATCACAACATTATACACTAGTATTCACTACATATCCATATCCACATACACTCCCCCCATACAATTACCACATACAACCCTACCTCCGCCCCTACATTCACTTACACATCTGAATCACAGCATTATACACTAGTGTACATTTAGTACCCATCTCCACATACACTCCTCCCATACACTCACCACATACAGCATCCCCCCTTCCCCCTTCATTCCCCTCCCCCCTCCCACATTCACTTGCACATCTGAATCACACCATACACCAGTGCACATTTAGCACCCATCTCCACATGCACTCCCCCCATATACTCACCACGTACAACCCCTCTCTCCTCCCACATTTACTTGTACATCTGAATCACACCATTATAGACTAGTGTACATTTAGCACCCATCACCACAACACGTCCCCCGTACACTCACCATATCGGGCCCCCCCTTACCCTCTCCACACAAACTTGCACATATGAATCATAGAATTATACACTAGTGTACACTTAGTACCTTTCTCCACATACACTTTTCCCATACACTCACCACATACAACCCTCCTCACCTATTCATTTACACATCTGAATCATAACATTATGCACTAATGTAAACTTGTCACCCATCTCCCCATACAATCCCCCAATACACTCACTACACAGAAACCCCTCCTCCCAACATTAACTTGCACATTTAAAGAAAAACATTTCATTCCAGTGTACATGTTGCACTCATTGCCAAATGCACTCCCCCAACACACTCACCGCATAGGAACACTACATGTCAGAAACTTCATGTAACCTTAATACATCATCATATTGAACTATACACCCATATGATGGTGTAAAAAAGAACCCTGGTTAACCATACCTCACTCTGGCACAACTCTTGCACAATTCTGGCATAACTCTGGCACAAATCTGGCACAACTCTGAAACAAATCTGGCACAACTCTGGCAAAACTCTGGCACAACTCTGGCACAAATTTGGCACAACCCTGGCACAACTCTGGCAAAATTTTGGCACAGCTCTGGCACAACTTTGGCACAGCTCGTGTAGAGCCCTGGCACAACTCTGGCATAACTCTTGCACAACTCTATCACGACGATGGCATAACTCTGGCACAACATTGGCACAACTCTGGCACAACTCTGGTACAATCCTGGCACAACTCTGGCACAACTCTGGCATAGATCAGGCACAACTCTGGCGTAACTCTGGCAAATCTCTGGCAACAATCTGGCAATTTCTGGAACAAATCAGGCACACCTTTGGCAAAACTCTGGCACCACTCTGGCACAACTCTGGCACAAATATGGCATAACTCTTTAGCGCAACTCTGGCATAAATCTGGTACAACTCTTGTACAACTCTGACACAACTCTCGCACAACTTTGGCACTACTCTGGTACAACTCTGGTAAAGCCTAAGCACAACTCTGGCATAACTCTGGCACAACATTGGCACTACTCTTGCAAAGATATGGCACACCTCTAGCAAAAATCTGGCACAACTCTGGCACAAGTCTGGCACAACTCTGGCGTAATTCTGGCACAACTTTGGCACAACTCTGGCACAACTCTAGCACAACTCTGGCGCAACTCTGGCACAACTATGGATTAACTCTGCCAAAACTCTGGGACAACTCTGGCAGAACTCTTGGACATCTCAGGCACAAGTCTGGCACAAGTCTGAAACAAAAATGGCACAACTCTGGCACAACTCTGGCACAACTGTGGAACAACTTTGGAATAACTCTGGCACACCTCTGGCACAACTATGGCACAACTCTGGCAAAACTCTGGAAAAACTCTGGAACAACTGTGGCACAACTCTGGCACAACTTTGACACAACTCTGGCACAACTCTGGCACAACTCTAGTACAACTCTGGCTCAACCCTGGCACAACTCTGGCACAACTCTAGCACAACTCGGGAACAACTCAGGTACAACTCTGGCACAACTCTAGCACAACTCTTGCACCATTGTGGCACAACTCAGGTACAACTCTGGCACAACTCTAGCACAACTCTTGCACCATTGCAGAAAGCTGGCACAACTCTGGTGCAACTCTGGAACAACACTTGCACAACTCTGGCAAAACTCTGCTACAACTCTGGCAGAACTCTGGCACAACTACGGCACAACTCTGGTACAACTTCGGCAAAACCCTGGTAGAGCCCCAGCACAACTCTGGCACAGCTCTGGCAAATTCTGGCACAACTCTGCCACAACTCTGCCACAACTCTGGCAGAACTTTGGCACAACTCTGGCAAAACTCTGGTACAACCCTGGCACAACTCTGGCACAACTCTAGCACAACTCTGGCACAACTCTGGCACAACTCTGGCATAAATCTGGCACATCTCTGGCAAACATTTGGCACAAATCCAGCACAAATCTGGCACAAATTTGACACAACTCTGGCACAACTCTGGCACAACTCTGGGACAACTCTGGCACAACTTTGGCACAACTCTGGCACAACTCTGGTACAACACTGGCACAACTCTGGCACAACTCTGTCACATCTCTGGCACAAATCTGGCCTCAGTCTGGCAGATCTCTGGCAAAAATCTAGCATAACTCTGGCACAACTCTCGCACAACTCTGGCACAACTCTGGCACAACTCTGGCACAACTCTGGCACAACTAAGGTGCAACTCTAGCGAAACTCTGGCATAAATTTGGTACAACTCTGGTACAACTCTGGCACAACTTTGGCTCTTCTCTGGCACAAATCTGGCACAACTCTGGCACAACTCCGGCACAAATCTGACATAACTCTGGCACAACTATGGCAAAACTCTGGCACAAATCTTCCACAACTCTGCCACAACTCTGCCACAACTCTGGGACAACTCTGGCACAACACTGGCACAAGTCTGGCACAAGTCTGGCACAAAATGGCACAACTCTGGCACAACTCTGGCACAACTTTGGAACAACTTTGGCAAAACTCTGGCACAACTTTGGCACAACTCTGGAAAAACTCTGGAACGACTGTGGCACAAATCTGGCACAACTTTGGCACAACTCTGGAACAACTCTGCTACAACCCTGGCACAGCTCTGGCACAACTCTGGCGCAAATCTGGCACAACTCCAGCACAACTGTGGCACAACTCTGGCACAGATCTGGCATTCATCTGGTACAACTCTGGCACAACTCTGGCACAACTCTGGCACAACTCTGGTACAAATCTGAAACAACCCTGGTACAACCCTGGCACAATTCTGGCGTAACTCTGGCATAACTCTGGCACAACGTTGGCACTACTCTGGCAAACATCTGGCAAACCTCTGGCACAAATCTGGAACAACTCTGGCACAAATCTGGCACAACTCTGGCACAACTCTGGCATAACTCTGGCACAACGTTGGCACTACTCTGGCAAACATCTGGCAAACCTCTGGCACAAATCTGGAACAACTCTGGCACAAATCTGGCACAACTCTGGCACAACTTTAGAACAACCCTGGGACAACTCTGGCACAACTCTGGCTTAACTCTGGTACAACTCTGGCACAACTCACGCACAACTATGGCACAACACTGGCACAAATCTGCCACAACTCTGCCACAACTCTGGGACAACTCTGGCACAACACTGGCACAACTCAAGCACAAGTCTGGCACAAGTCTGGCACAAAAATGGCACGACTCTGGCGCAACTCTGGAAAAACTCTGGAACAACTTTGGCAAAACTCTGGCACAACTTTGGCAAAACTCTGGCACAACTATGGAACAACTCTGGTACAACCCTCGCACAACTCTGGCACAACTCTGGCACAACTCTGGCACAACTCTGGCACAACTTTGGCACAACTCTAGCACAACTCTGGCACAACTCTTGCACAACTCTGGCATTAATCTGGTACAACTCTGGCACAACTATGGAACAACTCTGGTACAACCCTCGCACAACTCTGGCACAACTCTTGCACAACTCTGGCATTAATCTGGTACAACTCTGGCACAACTAAGGCTGTAAGCCAAAAAATGAGAATCGAGGTTAAGAATCGTGATTCCGAGACCGGTCTCCGAATAGCGACTCCGATTCCGGGACTGGTCTTGGAATCACAATTCCGAGTCTTGGGTTAAAAATCGTGATTCCCACTAATGTCTCTATGGATAGGGGAAATGAGGACATAAAGAGATTGAATCTTGAAAGAATGGAGGTACACTGGATACATTTACATGTTTATATTCAAATGTACTCCTAAATGATGGGTTTAAGAGAGTGAAGTTATCAAAGTTATCAAAATCCAGATCTGGTTTTTGACATTTGTCTCCAGAATCTTGATTCTCAATGGCCAGAATCGTGATTCTGATCAGTGAGATGTTGGATAGATGCTCCTCACGGGGCAGGAGTGACTCCAAAAAGGAACACCAAAAAAACAAGCGTTAGTGGCTAATGGTGTCCACCTCTGGAAGCAAGGGCATGGGTTCAAGTCCCTTAAGATGAATTTCTGCCCAGCCTCAAGGGAGGTGAGAAATAGGTGCCACGAAGCTAGCTCAACCTCTAGAGATCCTCACTAAGTTTCTAGAAGGCTAGGGTAAGATCCAGGAAGGTGGCACACCTCCTAGAAGGGGTGACTTGTCCTACAAGGCATCTAGAGGTGCCTTGGTCTTTTGGGTACTTTTCCTCCTAGTAGAAGCAAGCTGAGGAATCTAGGAAGGGGCAGAAGCTTCTAGAGGAGGGAAGGGATGCCTTCCTAGATGGGAAAAAGGACAGCCTACCAAGGCACACTCTAGAAGTCATAGAATCTGCTAGGAAGGTTCAAATCTGGCATGCCTTGGTATTTTGGAAAGCTTGAGTCAGTGGCTATCAAATTCCACTACTTGTAAGCCCTGATCAAGAGTTCATTACCTTTCAATGAGGCTAAAACTATTGCCACACTCTCTGACCAGTTTTTTGCCATCCAACCAGTTGCCTCCACAGTTTTAGTGTCTCCAAAAATTGTTGGTGGTGTGAACCAGTCATTGCCAGGGACCGTCGAGGGTGCACACTCACTCTCAAGCCACCATCAGAATTGTGATTCTCGGACTCGCGATTCAGATATGCAATCAAAATTCTGAGTCACAGACTGGTCTCGGAATCGCAATTCCGATTCTGACCTCAGAATTGCGAGACCAGTCTCGTTTTCACCCTGAGGCACAACTCTGGTACAACTCTGGCACAACTTTGGCACAACTCTGGTAAAACTCTGGCACAACTATGGTATTACCCTGGCACAATCTGGCACAACTCTGGCATAACTCTCGATCAACGTTGGCACTACTCTGGCAAAAATCTGGCACACCTCTGGCACAAATCTGGAACAACTCTGGCACAAGTCTGGGCAACTCTGGCACAACTCTGGCACAACTTTAGAACAACTCTGGCACAACTCTGGGATAACTCTGGCGCAACCCTGGCACATCTCTGGCACAAACATCGCACAACTCCGGCACCATGTTTCCACAACACTGGCACAACTCTGGTACAACTTTGGAAAAACTATGGCACAACTCCAGTACAACTCTGCTACAACCCTGCCACAACTCTAGGACAACTCTGGCAAAACTCGGGCAAAAGTCAGGCACATCTCTGGCACAATGCTGGCATAACACTGGCACAACTGTGGCACAACTCTGGCACAACTCTGGCATACCTCTTGCACAACTCTGGCAAAACTGTGGCAAACAACTGGCACAACTCTGGCACATCTTTGGCATAACTCTGGTGCAACCCTGGCACAAGTCTGGCACAACTCTGGCAAAACTCTGGCACAACTCTAGCACAACTCTGGTACAACCTGTGCACAAATCAGGCACATCTCTGGCACAACTCTGGCACAAGTCTGGTACAACTCTGGAAAAAACTGGCACAACACTGGCACAAATCTGGAACAACTCTGGCACAACTCTGGCACAACTCTTGAACAGCTCTGACACAAGTCTGGAAAAAATCTGGAATAACTATGGCACACATCTGGCACATCTATGGGACAACTGTGGCTGAACTGTGGCACAACTGTGGCACAACTGTGGCACAAATCCGGCACCACTCAAGCACAACTCTGGCACAACTCTGAAACAACTCTGGTACAACTCTGGTACAACTATGAAACAACTTTGGCATAATCTTGGCACAACTCTGGCACAACTCTGGCACAACACTGGCAAAACTCTGGCACAACTCTGGCACAACTCTGGCACAATCTGGCACAACTCTGGCAGAACATTGGCACAACTCTGGCACAATTCTGGCATAACTCGTGTACAGCCCTGGCACAGCTCTGGCACAACTCTGGAACAACTCTGGCACAACTCTGGCACAACTCTGGCACAACTATTGCACAACTCTTGCACAACTCTGGCAGCACTCTGGCACAATTCTGGCAAAACTCTGGAAAAAATCTGACCCAACCCTGGCACGAATCTGGCACAGCTCTGAGACAAGTCTGACAAAAACGTGGCATGACTGTGGCACAAATCCAGAACAACTCTGGCACAACCGTGGCAAAACTCTGGCGGAACTCTGCCACAACTCTAGCACAACTCTGGCAAAACTCTGAATAAAGTCTGGTACAACTCTGGCACAACTATGGAACAACTTTGGCACAAATCTGGCACAACTCCGGTACAACTCTGCCACAACTCTGGCACAACTCTGGCACAACTTTGGCACAACTCTGCCACAACTCTGTCACAAATCTGGCACAACAATGGCACAACTCTTGCACACTGATGGCACAACTCTGGCACAACACTGGAACAACTTCTGCACCACTCTGGCACAACTCTGGCACAGCTCTGGCACAACTCTGGCACAACTCTGGCACAACAATGGCACAACTCTTGCACACTGATGGCACAACTCTGGCACAACACTGGAACAACTTCTGCACCACTCTGGCACAACTCTGGCACAGCTCTGGCACAACTCTTGCAAAACTCTGGCACAACTCTGGCAAAACTCTGGCACAATGCTGGCACAACTGTGGCACAACTTGGGCACAACTCTGGCACAACTTTGGCACAACTCTGCTAGAACCCTGGCACAACTCTGGCACAGCTCTGGTATAACTATAGCACAACTCTGGTACAACTCTGGCAAAACTCTGGCACAACTCTGGCCAAGCTGTGGCACAACTCTGGTACAACACTATCACAACTCTGGCACAACCCTGGCACATCTTTGGCACAACTCTGGTACAACTCTAGCACAACTCTGGTATAACTCTGGAGCAACTCTGGCCTGACTCTGGCACAACTTTAGCACTACTATGGCCAAAATCTGGCACACCTCTGACACAAATCTGGCACAATTCTGGCACAAGTCTGGCAAAACTCTGGCACAACTCTGGCACAACTTTTGCACAACTATGGCAGAACATTGGCACAACTCTGGCACAACTCTGGCACAACTCTGGCACAACACTGGCACAACCCTGGCACACCTCTGGCACAACTCTGAAACAACTCTAGCACAACTCTGGAACAACTCTGGCACAACCCTGGCACAATTCTGCCACAACTATGGAACAACTTCAGCACAACTCTGGCACAACACTGGCAGTACTCTGGCACAACTCTGGCACAACTCCGGCAAAGCTCTGGCAAAACTCTGGCACAACTCTGCCACAACACTGGGACAAATCTGGCACAACTCTGGCACAATTCAGGCACATTTCTGGCACCAATCTGTTACAAAAATCGCAGAACTGTGGCACAACTCTGACACAATTCTGGCAAAACTCTGGAAAAACTCTGGCACAACTCTGGAACAACTCTGGCACAACTCTGGAACAACTCTGGCACAACTCTGGCAAAACTCTGGCACAACTCTAGCACAACTCTGGCACAACTCTGGCACAACTCTGGCACAACTCTGGCCCAGGTCTGACACAAGTCTGGTAAAAATGTGGAATATCTCTGGCACACATATAGCACAACTCTGGCACAACTGTGGCACAACTGTGGCACAAATCTGGATCAACTCTAGCACAACTCTAGCACAACCCTGAAACAACTCTGGTACAACTCTGGCACAACTATGGAACAACTTTGGCACAACTCTGGCACAACTCTGGCACAAATCTGGCACAACTCTGGCACAACGCTGGCCAAAATTTTGCACAACTCTGACACAAATGTGGCACAACTCTGCTTCAACTCTGCTAAAACTCTAGCACAACTCTACCACAACTCAGGCATAACTCTGGGAAATGTTTTGCACAACAATAACCCAACTCTGCCACAACTCTGGCACAACTCTGGCAGAACTCTGAGACAACTGTGGCACAAATCTGGCACAACTTTGGCACGACTCTGGCACAAATTCTGTACAACTCTGGTACAACCCTGACACAACCCTAGCACAAATCTGGCACAGCTCTGGCACAACTCTGGCACCACACTGGCACCACTGTGGTACAACTTTGGCACAACTCTAGCAAAACTCTGGCTTAACTCTTGTACAACCCTGGCACACCTCTGGCACAAATCCAGTACAACTCTGGCACAACTCTGGCACAACTCTGGCAAAAATCTGGCACAACTCTGGTAGAAATCTGGCTCAACTCTGTCACATGGCTGGCACAACTCTGGCACAAGTCTGGCACAACTCTGGCACAACTCTGGCACAACTCTGGCACAACTCTGGCACAACTCTGGCGCAACTCTGGCACAACTCTGGCACAACCCACGCACAACCATGGCACAATTATGGCACAACTTTGCCACAACTCTGCCACAATTCTGGGACAAATCTGGCACAACTCTGGCACAACTCTGACACAAGTCTAGCACCACTCGGGAACAACCCTGGCACAACTTAGGCACTACTCTGGCACAACTCTTGCACAATTCTGGCACAACTCTGGCAAAAATCTCCCACAACTCTGTTACAAATCTGGCACAACTCAGGCAGAACTCTGACACAAACATGGCACAACTCTTGCACAACTATAGCACTCTGGCATAACTCTGGCGCAACTTTAGCACAACTCTGGCACAACCCTGGCACAACTCTAGCACAACCCTGGCACAACTCTGGCACAAATCTGGCACAACTCTGGCACAAACATGGAACAACCTCGGTACAACTCTGGCACAACACTGGCACAACTCTGACACAACTCTGGCGCAACTCTGGCAAAACTCTGGCACAATTCTGGCACAACTCTGCCACAAATCCGCCACAACTCTGGGATAACTCTGGCACAACTCTGGCACAACTCAGGCACAACTCTGGCACAACTCTGATACAACAATGGCACAACTGTGGCACAACTGTGGCACAACTCTAGCACTTTTCTGGTACAACTTTGGCACAACTCAGGCACAACTCTCGCACAACTCTGGCACAACTCTGGCACAACACTGGCATAACTCTGGCGAACCTCTGGCACAACTCTGGCAAAACTCTGGCACATTTTTGGCACAACTCTGGGATTACCCCGGCACAACTATGGCACAAATCTGGCACAGCTCTGGCACAACTTTGGCTCAACTCTGGCACAACTCTGGAAAAACTCTGGCACGACTCTAGCACAACTCTTGTACAACCTGGGCAAACTCTGGCACAAGTCTGGTACAACTCTGGCCTAATTCTGCCACAACTCTGGCAAAAATCTGGCACAACTCTGGAAAAGATATGGAACAACTCTGGCACAACTCTGGAACAGCTCTGACACACGTCTGGAAAAAATCTGGAGTTTCCCTGGCACACATCTAGCACAACTCTGGCACAACTGTGTCAAAACTGTCGCTCAACTCTGGCACAAATCTGGCACAACTGTGGCACAAATCTAGCACAACTCTGGCACAACTCTGGTACAAATCTGGCACAATATTGAAACAACTATGGAACAACTTTTGCAAAACTCTGGCACATCTCTGGCACAACTCTGGCACAACTGTGGCACAACTCTGCCAAAACTCTTCCACAACTCAGGCACAACACTGGCACAAATTTGTACAACAACTGCATAACTCTGCCACAGCTCTGGCACAACTCTGGCACAACTCTCTGGCACAACTCTGGCACAACTCTAGGACAACTCTGGAAACACTCTGGCACAACTCTGGCACAACTCTGGCACAACTCTGGCACAACTCCGGCAAAACTCTGGCACAACTCTGGCACAACTCTTACACAACTCAGGCACATTTCTGGCACAACTCTGGTACAAAATTGGCACAACTGTTGCACAACTCTGGCACAACTGTGGCACAACCCTGGAATAAGTCTGGCATAACTCTGGAACAACTCTGGCACAACTCTGCCACAGCTTTGGCACAACTCTGGTACAACCCGGGCACAAATCTGGCACAACTCTGGCACAGCTCTGACACAAGGCTGGAAAAAATCTGGCACAACTCTGGCACAAATCTGGCACAACTCTGGCACAACTGTGGCACAACTCTGGTACAACTCTGGCAGAAGTGTAGAACAACTTTGGCACAACTCTGGTACAACTGTGGCACAACTCTGGCAAAACTCCGGCACAACGCTGGCAAAACTCTGGCGTAACTTTGGCACAACTCTGGTACAACTCTGGCACAACTCTGGCACAACTCTGAAACAATTCTGCCACAACTTTGGCAGAACTCTGGGAGAACTCAGGCATAACTGTGGCACAACTCTGGCAAAAAAATGGCACAACTCTGGCACAAATCTGGCCCAACTCTGGCACAACTCTGGCACAACTCTTGTACAACACTGACACAACTCTAGCGATGGTATGATGTGGAGAGTAGTTGAGCCTGTGACTGAGACTGGATCTGAGGAGTATGGCCTTGAGATGTACACTGTGTCCTCTCCTCCTCGTCTCTCCTCTCACATCTCCCTTTGCAGCTTTAACTCCCTGCACCATGCACTCATCCACTCTCCTCGTGCATACTCCACTGTTCTCCACAACCACTTTCTCCTCATTCATGACCAGTTCTTCGAGCACTGCACTACTCTCTCCCTTCTCACACTGATAGGAGTCATCCCTGCATTGAGAGACTGGCTACGGCAACAGACCAAGCATGCTGACAGACCGCCTCATCTCATCCTCAGCAACACCGCACAAGCACCACTGCATTCATTTCTTACTGACTTCTGCATGCAAAATGGAACACTTCTCAAATCTGCCCCTGCCCACTGCACAAACCTCACTAACCGCCTACAAGGGGAGGCTGATTGTTCCATGAAAGCCCATCACATCACATCCCAACTATGGATGGATTTTTCAGGAAAATTGATGAACCATGTGCACGCTGAACTGAGGTGAATAGTTGATGAGACACTGCTGTGAGGTTAGGGCACGGTCCGAAGGACGAGCTCGGCAAGAAATGATGAAATGACAGTGTAATTGGGCGTAGTGGAGAGGTATGGGCACTGAGAATGTAAGGAATGATGAAATGAATGGCAAAATTGACAGGAAGGCCACAGCTCCTAGTGCGAGGCGAGCCATCAAGGCAAGCCGCAGAGCTGGATAGCGGGTACAACCAAGTGACATACCATAGTACCAAAGGGAGGGCCGGCACGAATGAGCAAGTGAAGAGAGGGTGAGCGCAGTTTATATACGCGCTTCGACGAAGATGGAGGGTCACAGCACCAAGACGCAGGCCGAGGGATGAGTGAGGCCGCAGCGTCGAGGCGCGGGCAGAGCAGCGGATAGAGGAACTGGAGGCAAGGCAGGGCCCGGGCCTTGCATGAAGATCATACTGAAGAGAGCGGCGGCAATGATGATGATCGAAAGCACTGTGCCATAGCAGTGGGCCATATGTCACAGTGCGAGTGGGGGAAGGACCAAAGCCCGGGCCCAGCAGAAGTGAGGCAATGGAACTGATTGACCACAACTAGTAGTTGACATGTACTACAGAACAAGTACATGTACTATTCCTACTACTAGTGATAGCTCACTATTCCTAAGGCGGTCGGTGCGCTAGTCGTAGCCGGAGCCACTTTGTTGCTACTACTGCAGGGGATGATGGTTGTGTTGCTGAGCAGCTCTGGTCGGGAACCTGGTCATGCTGCTGTTGGCTGCGTGAGACTGTTGGGCTGAGTGTAGGGTCGTCCCGCTGGAAGATTGGCGAGGTAAACGAGCATACCGCAGCAAACAGGTTTGGCAGGTAGGGAGAACTGAGATGCCTTCCTGTTACAGACATTGGGCCTGTTAAAGAGGCGCAAGTGAGCTGCTGCTGGTTGTGCCGTTGACCGGACTTTATCATGTTGATCCAATTTATTCTCCTGAATTTCCTGATCCTGGGCCATATTTGAGAGCAACTGGGTCCAAATGGGACAAACCAGATACATGGGACACAATTGAAATTTGTGCTCACAATATCAGGAGTGCCTTGTACACATTGGATTATTTCCTGAAAGGCTTGTCTTTGCAGAGTTGTAAATGCACACAACATGCAAGAACCCAAGCACGGTCTCAGTCCAAGAGCCATGTGGCTATGTGACCGGAACTGCTCTGCTTCCTACGGCATTACTGAACAGCCTCAAAGCACAACACCACCGACCAAAACTATCCCCTCACTGATGACCACCGGCTCCCTCACCACGTATGTCTCCCCTTCTTCAGCTGCACTTACCACATCTGCTCAGACACTGCTACACCAACCATGTTTTCTCTCCTCACTCTATAACCTGGTGCTGAGTCGTCCACCACCTCCAAAACCTCCCAAGCCCTCTCTGTCGTACACCTCAGCAAATGCAGATTTTCCAGGACTACCCTTCAAGACTTGCACCCCTCTCCCAATCTGGGGGTGTGTCAAAAAATATCTCGGAGATNAGAGGCGCAAGTGAGCTGCTGCTGGTTGTGCCGTTGACCGGACTTGATCATGTTGATCCATTTTATTCTCCTGAATTTCCTGAACCTGGGCCATATTGGAGAGCAACTGGGTCCAAATGGGACAAACCAGATACATGGGACACACCATTGAAGTTTGTGCTCACAATATCAGGAGTGCCTTGTACACATTGCATTATCTCCTGAAAGGCTTGTCTTTGCAGAGTTGTAAATGCACACAACATGCAAGAACCCAAGCACGGTCTCAGTCCAAGAGCCATGTGGCTATGTGACCGGAACTGCTCTGCTTCCTACGGCATTACTGAACAGCCTCAAAGCACAACACCACCGACCAAAACTATCCCCTCACTGATGACCACCGGCTCCCTCACCACGTATGTCTCCCCTTCTTCAGCTGCACTTACCACATCTGCTCAGACACTGCTACGCCAACCAGGTTCTCTCTTCTCACTCTATAACCTGGTGCTGAGTCGTCCACCACCTCCAAAACCTCCCAAGCCCTCTCTATCGTACACCTCAGCAAATCCAGATTTTCCAGGACTACCCTTCAAGACTTGCACCCCTCTCCCTATCTGGGGGGTGTGTCAAAAAATATCTCGGAGATCGCTTCAAGGGGTGCAGGTTCCAAGAACAAAAAAGAGTGACAGTGCAGGTTCGTCTCCAGAGAAATCCGACAAAGCTCTACTGGTCTCGTGACCAACCATTGTGCAAACCTCGCCAAAGGCTAGCAAAGAGCTTCGTACAACAGAAGTGGTCAAGGCAAAGGCACCTGCGGAGATCGCCCCTTTGCACGTCACTCCTCGATGCGTACGTCTAGCAAAGCTGGTTCTCCTACAGTGGCCCTTTCACCCCTTCCAAGTTGCCACCATACACTCTTCTGCCCGCTCGATGAAGCGTGCTAGGATAGACTGTCAACTATTTGTAACGCTCGTATCCCTCTACAAATCAATCATCCATTGGATTCCTCTCAAGGCTTGTCCTCTGGGCCACCTCCAGTTCTTTCTCCGCGCATTGCATCTCAACGCCCGTGCTTTCCAAAAACGCCCGGTCTATCTTCGCTGACATCATTCCTTCATCATCAGCGTATGCACCCACAAGGAAGCTTCCAGTTTTCACTCCAAGTGCTGTGTCCACACAAAACATCCCTCTCTCCTTAGTGCTCCCACATTTGTGCCGCACCCAGACTCCTCATCGTCTGCCTCCGCTTCAGTTCCTCTTTCTGCTGCCGTTTTTGCGCTGCTCCCGCTCGTGGTTCTGCCCTCACTGAATCGCTTGTCCTTGTAACGGTGCCCATCCAGAAAAGGACCTGCAATATTCTGACACACAGGTGTGAGGCACAAGAAGCAGGCACCAGTATTGAACACACGAATTGTTGTTATTTGAATGCCCCTTGGCCACTAGTCTCCAGAATTGGCGAGTAGTGGACGGACCAGGCATGCACTGCTCATGTGGAGCAAGTCCCCTGGGTCCGGTCCAACAGACCAGGCATGCACTGTCCTTGTTCAAGGATAAGTCCCCTGGGTTTTTCTCATGATGGCTATTCAGATTGTCAATCTGACCGTACCGATGGAAAGAGCAGGTGTCAAACTGTCAGCTGTCCAAGTTTCGGGCAGATCCAACGGTCGG
>SZWC01007770.1:50553-71371 GCA_023375785.1 Penium margaritaceum | reverse complement strand
GTATCATGCACAAGTATCATGCACAAGTATCAAGAACAAGTATCAGGGACTAGTTCCAGGCACATGTATCAGGAACAAGTGATAGGCAGAAGTATCAGGCACAAATAGCAGGCACAGGAATCAGGCAAAACTATTTGGCACAAGTATCAGACACAACTACCCGGCCCAAGTATCAGGCAGAAGTATTAGCCACAAATATCAGGCACGTATATCAGGCACAAGTATCAGAAACAAGAATTCGGCAAATGTATTAGGCACAAGTAACAGGCACAAGTATCGGGCAGAAGAAATAGGCACAAGCATCAGGCACATGTATCAGGCAAAAGTATGAAGCACGAGTTGAATGCACAACTATCAGGCACAAGAATCAAGTACTATAACAATGCACAAGTATCAGGCACAACTACCATGTGCAAGTATGAGGCACAGGCATCAAACACAAGTATGAGGCACAAGTATGAGGCACAAGTATCAAGAACAAGTATGAGGCAAAAGTGTCAGGCACACGTATCAGGAAAAAATATCAGTTGCAAGTATCAGGCAGAAGTATCAGACACGAGTATCAGGCAAAAGAAAGAGGCACACGTATCATGCCCACGTATCAGGTACAAGTATCATGCACACGTATCAGGCACAAGGTGCAAATATTTTGCATAAGTATCAAGCACAAGCATCAGGTACTAGTATCAGGCACAAGTATCAGGCACAAGTATCATGGAAAAAAGAATCAGGCACAAGTACAAGGCACAAGAATCAAGTGCAAGTATGAAGCACAAGCATTAGAAACAAGTATCAGGCACAAGTATCAGGCATTTGCATCAGGTGCAAGTACCATGCACACGTATCAGGCACAAGTATCAAGCACAAGTATCAGGCGCAAGTATCATGCACAAGTAACAGGCACATGTGTCAGGCAAACATAGCAGGAACAAGAATCAGACACATGTATCAGGCACAAGTAACAGTCACATAAACAAACATGCACAAGAACAAGGCACAAAAATCAGGGACAAGGATTAAGCACAAGTCCCGGGCACAGGTTTCAGGCACAAGTATCAGGCACCAGCATCAGGCACAAGTATCAGGCACAATAATCAGGCGCAAGTATCAGGCACAAGTATTAGGAAGTAGTATCAGGCACAAGTATCAGGCACAAGTATCAGCCACTAGTATCAGGCACAAGCATCAGGCACAAGTACCAGGCTCAAGTGTTAAGTACATGTATCAGGCACACGTATAAGGTACAAGTATCAGACACAAGTTTCATGCACAAGTATGAGGCACAGGTATCAGGCACATGTTTCAGGCGCAGGTATCAGGCACAAGTAACAGGGACATGTATCAGACAAACGTATCAGGCACAAGCATCAGACGAAGGTATCAGGCACAAGTGTCAGGGACAAGAATCAGGCACAAGTACCAGGCACAAGGATCAGGTGCGAAAATCAGACACAAGTATCGGGCATAGGTTTCAGGCGCAAGAATGCATCACACACAGGTATCAGGCCCAAGTATCAGGCACAAGTATTGAGTACATGTATCAGGCACAAGTATCAGGCACAAGTATCAGGCACGAGTTTCAACCACATGTATCAGGTCTAGTATGAGGCACACGTATCAGGCACAAGTATCGGGTACAGGTATCAGGCATGGGTATCAGGCACAAGTATCGGGTACAAGTGAGAGGCACAGGTATTAGGCACAAGTATCAGGCACCAGTATCAGGCACACGTATCAAGAACAAGAATGAGGTGCAGGTATCAGGCTCAAGTATCATGCACAAGTGTCAGGCACCCATATCATGCACGAGAATCAGGCACAACTATCTGACATGAGGATCAGGCACAAGTACCAAGCACAATTATCATGCACTAGTATCAGGCACACGTATCAGGCACAAGTAACAGGCACAAGTATCACGCACAAGTACCAGGGACAAGTATAAGGCACCACTTTCAGGCACAAGTACAAGGCACAATAATCATGGGCAAGTATCAAGCACACCTATCAGACACAAGTATCAGGCCCAAGTATCGAGCGCAAGTATCAGGCATAAGTTTTGGGCACTAGCATCAGGCACAAGTATCAGGCACAAGAATAAGGGGCAAGTACCAAGCACAAAAATCAGGCACAAGTATCAGGCAGAAGTATCAAGTACAAGTATCCTGCACAAGTATCAGGCACAAGCATCAGGTGCAAGTATAGGGCACAAGTTTCGGGCACAACTATTACGCTCAAGTATCAGGCACAAGTAGCAGGCACAAGGATCATGCGCAAGTATCTGGCACAAGTATCAAGCACAAGTGTTAGGCACTGGTATCAGGAAGATGTATCAGGAACAAGTATAAGGTGCAAGCATTTAGCACAAGTGTCAGGTACAGATATCAGGCACACGTTTCAGGCACCAGTACCAGGAACGAACATCAGGCCCAGGTATCAGGCACAGGTATCAGGCACAAGTATCAGGCACAGAAATCAGGTGCAAGTATTGGGCACAAATATCAGGAACAAGTGTCAGGCATCAGTACCAGGCACAGGTATCCAGCACAAGAATCAGCCACAAGTATGAGGCACAAGTACAATGCACAAGTATGGAGTACAAGTATCAGGCAAAAGTATCAGGCACAAGTATAAGGCACAAATATCAGGCACAAGTGTTTGGCGCAAGAAGTAGGAACCAGTATCAGGCATGAGTATCAGGCAGAAGAATCGGGTGCAAGTATCTGGCAAAAGTTTCAGGCACAAGTTTCAGTCAAAAGTATCAGGCTCAAGTACCGAGTACAAGTATCATGCACAAGTATCATGCTCAACTATTAGGCACAAGTAACAGGCACAATTATGAGTCAAAAGTATGGGGAACAAGTATCAGGGAAAGGCATCAGACACAAGTATCAGGCACAAGTATTGTGCAGAAGTATTGGGCACACGTATCAGGCCCAGGTATCAGGCACAAGTACCAGACACAAGTATCAGGCACAGGCATCAGGCATAAGTATCTGGCACACGTATCAGGAAAAGTTATCCGGTACAAGTATCATGTGCAAGTATCAGGCATGAGTATCAAACACACGTATCATGCACAAATGTCAAGAACAAGTATCAAGCACAAGTAGCAGGCGCAAGAGTTACGTACAAGTATCAGGAACCAGTATCAGTTGCAATAAGTAAACACAAGTATCAGGAACAAGTAGCAAGCACAAGTAGCAGGCACTAGTATGAGGCACAAGTATCGGTCTCAAGTATAAGGCACAAGTACGCGGAACAATAGTCAGGCACTATTATCAGCCACAATCATCAGGCGCAAGTAGTAAGTACAAGTGTCAGGCACAAGTATCAGGCACAAGTACCATGCACAAATAACAGGATGTATCAGGCACAAGTATCAGGAGCAAGTATCATGCACAAGTAACAGGAACATGCATCATGCAAACGTAACAGGCACAAACATCAGAAACATGCATCAGGTACAAGTACCAGCCACATGAATCATGCACAAGAACAAGGCACAAAAATTAGGGGCAAGTGTTGGGCACAAGTCTCAGGCACAAGTATCAGGCACACGTACCAGGGACAAGTAAAAGTCACAGGTATGAGGCACAGGTATTGGGCAGAATAATCAGGCGCAACTTTCACGCACAAGTATCAGGAACAAGTATCAGGCACATATAGCAGCCACGAGTATCATGCACAAGTATCATGGGCATGTATCAGGCACAAGTATCAAGCACAAGTATCTGGAACTAATATCAGGGACACGTATTAGGCAAAAGTATCAGGCACAAGGAACAGGTGGGAGTATCAGGCACAAGTATCAGGCACAAGCATCAGGCACAAGTATTAGGCACAAGTATCAGGCACACGAATCGGGCACAAGTATCAGGCATAAGTATCAGGCAAAAGTACTAGGCACAAGTATCAGGAATATGTATCAGAAACAAGTATCTGCCACATGTTTCAGGCACAAGTAACAGGTTAAAGTATAAGGCACAAATATCAGGCACACGTATCAGGCACAAATATCAGGCACACGTATCAGGCACAACTATAATGTTCAAGTATCAGGCACAAGTATCGGGCACTAGTACAATACACAAGTATCAGGCACAGGTACCATGCGCAAGTATGAGGCATACGCATCAAACACAAGTATCAGGCACGCGTACAAGCACAAGTATCAGGTACTAGTATCAGGCACATGTATCAGGCACAAGTATCAGTTGCAAGTATCAGGCACAAGTAAGAGGCACATGTATCAGGCACGAGTATCAGGGACACGTATCAGGTGCAAGTACCAGGCACAAGTATCAGGAACAACTATCAAAAGCAAGTAACAGGCAGAAGTATAAGGCACACATACCAGGCACAAGTAGCAGGCACGTATATTAGGCACAAGTATCAGGCACAATAATCAGGCGCATGTATCAGGCACCGGTATCAGGCACAAGGATCAGGCACAAGTATCAGTCATCAGTATCATGCACTAAATCCAGGCACAAGTATCATGCACGAGCATCAAGCGCAAGAAAAAAACACAAGTACCATGCACTGGTATCAGGGACACACATCAGGCACAAGTAACAGGTAGAAGAATCAGGCGCAAGTACAAAGCACAAGTATAAGGCACCAGTATCAGGCACAAGTATCAGGAAAAAGAATCAGGCGCAAGTATCAGGGACAAGAATCATGCAAAAGTATCAGGCACAAGTATCAGGCACAAGTATCAGGCACAGGTATCAGGCACAGGTAACAGGCACAAGTAGCATGCACAAGTAACAGGCACAAGTATCGGGCACAAGTATTAGGCTCAAGTATTAGGCACAAGTATCAGGCAATAGGATCATGCGCATGTATCTGGCACAAATATCAAGCACAAGTATCAGATGCTAGTACCAGGAACTTGCATCAGGGACATGTTTCAGGCTCATGTAGCAGGCAAAAGAATCATGCATCAGCATCAGGCACAAGTATCAGGCACAAGTATCAGGCACAAGCTCAGGCACAGGTATCAGGCACAGGTTACAGGCGTAAGTATAAGGTAAAAGTATCAGGCACAAGTACCAGGCACAAGTATCAGGCACAAGAATCAGCCACAAGTATCAGGCACAAGCAAATGGCACGAGTATTTGGCTCCTTCGTAAGGCACCAGTATCAGGCACGAGTACAAAGCACAAGAATCAGGTACAAGTATCCTCCACACGTTTCAGGCACAAGCATCAAGCTCAAGCACCAAGTACACGTATAATGCACAAATGTAATGCATAAGTAAAAGGAAAAATTAACAAGCACTTGTATGGGTCACAAGTACAGGGAACAAGTATCAGGCACAAGCATCAGAAACTAGTATCAGGCACAAGTATCATGCAGAAGTACCAGGCACAAGTATCTGGATGAGGTATCAGGCACAAAACCATGCACAAGTATCAGGAAAAAGTATCAGGCTCCAGTATCAGGCACAAGTTTTAGGCACAAGTATCACACAAAGCTATCAGGCACAAGTATTAAGCACAATTATAAAGCACAAGTATGAGGCACAAGTATCAGGCACAAGTGTCATGCCTAAGTATCAGGCACAATTATCAAACACAAGTATCAGGCATAAATATGACACACAAGTATCAGGCACAAGTATCAGGCACAAACATCGGGAAGAAGTATCAGGCACAAGTAGCAGGCACAATAATTACACACAAGTATCAGGCACAAGTATCAGGACACAGTATTAAGCGCAAGCATTGAGTACAAGTATCAGGCACAGGTATCAGGCACAATAATCAGGCACCAGTATTAGGTGCAAGAATAAAGAAAAGTATAAGGAACAAGAAGCAAGCGCAAGGAGCAGGCACAAGTATCAAGCACAAGTATCTAGCACAAAAATCAGGCAGAAGTATTTGGAACAAGTATCAGGCACAATTACCATGCACAAGTATCAGGCACACATATCAAGCACAAGTATCAGGCGCAAGTATCATGCACGAGTAACAGGCACATGTATCAGGCAAACGTAGCAGGCACAAGTATGAGACACATGTATCAGGCAAAAGTACCAGTCACATGAATCATGCACAAGAACAAGGAACAAAAATCAGGGGCAAGTATTAGGCACAAGTCTGTGGCACAAGTTTCAGGCACCAGTATCAGACACAAGTATCAGGCACGAGTACCAGGTACAAGTATCAGGAACCAGTATCAGGTGCAATACTTAAGTTTAAGTATCAGGTACAAGAATCAGGCACAAGTTTAATGCACAAATATCAGGAACATGTATCAGGCACAGGTCTAAGGCGCACATATCAGGCACAAGTATCAGGCACATGTATCAGATAGAAGTATCAGGCACATGTAACATGTACAAGTATTCGGACATGTATTATGCACTAGTATCACGCATAGGTATCAGGCACAAGTATCAAACACAGATATCAGGCACTAGTATCATGCACAAGTATCAGGCACAAGTATGAAGCGCAAGCATCAGGCACAGGTACCAGGCACAAGTATCAGGCACAAGTATTTGGCGCAAGACTTTTGCACTAGTAACACGCACAGGTATCAGGCACAAGAATCAGGCACACAAATCGGGCAGAAGAATCAGGCGCAGTTATGAGGCACAAGTACCAGGATCAGGCATGAAGTCAAAGTATCATGCACAAGTATCACGCACAAGTATCAACCACAGAAAACAGGCACAAGCATGTGGCACATGAATGGGGAAATTGTATTAGGCATGAGTATCCGGCACAAGTATCAGGCACAAGCATCAGACACAAGCATCAGGCACAAGTATTATACAGAAATATCAGGTACAAGAATCAGACTAGGGTAACAGGCACAGTTATCAGGTAAAAGTATCAGGCACAAGTATTGGGCACGAGTATAAGGCACAAGTATTTGGAAAAGTTATCATGCACAAGTATCAGGCACAAGTATCAAGCACAGGTATTAGGCACAAATATCAGGCACACGTATCAGGCACAAGTGTTGTGCACAAACATCAGGCAGAAGCGTCTAACACAAGAGGCACAAGTATGAAGCACCAATATCAGGCAAAAGTAGCAGGCACGAGAATCATGTACACGTTTCAGGCACAAGTATCATGCACAGGTATCAGGCGCAAGTACTAAGTGCAAGTATCAGGCACAAGTAGCAGGCACCAGTATCTGTCGCAGGAGTCAAGTACAAGTATCGGGCACAAGTATCAGGCACAAGTAGCAGGCACAATAATTATGTACAAGTATCAGGAACAAGTATCAAGCACAAGGAGCAGCCATTTATATATCAAGTACAAATATCGGACGCAAAAATCGTGCATATGTATCAGGTGCAAGGATCAGGCACAAGATTCAGGCACAAGTATCAGGCACAAGTGACATGCACAAATATCAGGCACAAGTATCAGGCACAAGATTCAGGCGCAAGTATCAGCCACAAGTAACAGGAACATGAATCAGTCAAGCGTATCAGGCACAATTATCAGACACAGTGGACAAATACCAGGCACATCAATCAGGCACATGAACAAGGCAACAGAATCAGGCGCAATCATTAGGCACAAGTATCAGGCACAAGTATCAGGCACAAGTATCGGGCTCAGATATCAGGCACAAGTGTCAGGCACAAGTATTTGGTACACGTATCAGGCACAAGTATCAGGCACAAGTATGAAGCAGGAGTATCAGGCACTGGTATCAGTAACACGCATCAGGCACAAGTATCAGGTGCAAGTATCAGGCACTACTATCAGGCACATGTATCAGGCAGATGAATCAGGCACAAAAATCAGGCACACGTATCAGGCACCAGTATCAGGCACAAAACCCTGGAACACGTATGAGGCACAACGATCAGGCACAAGTATCAAGCACAAGTAACAAGCACTAGCATTAGGCAAATGTACCAGCCACAAGTATCAGGCGCAAGTATCATGCACTAGTAACATGCACAAGTTACAGGCATAAGTATAAGGCACAAGTAAAAGGCAAAAGCATCAGGCACCAGTATCATGCACAAAGATAAGGCACAAGTATCAGGCACAAGTATCAGGTACAAGAATCAAGTTCAAAAATCTGGCACTAGTACCAAGCACAAGTATCAGACACAAGTCACAGGCACAGGTATCATGCACAAGTACCACTTACAAGTGTCAAGCACAAGCATCAGGCAAAAGAATCAGGCAAAGGTATCAGCCACGAGTGCGGGGCACAAGTATCAGGCACAAGTAGTAGGCACAAGTATCACGCACAAGAATCAGGCACAAGTATCATGCACTAGTGTCAGGTAGAAATATCAAGCACGAGTATCAGGCAGTAGTATTAGGCACACATACCAGGCACAAGAATCAGGCACAAGTGTCAGGCACAGGTAACAGGCTCACGTATCATGCACAAGTATCCAGCACAAGTATCAGGCACAATAATCGGGCACTAGTATCAGGCACAAGAACCAGGCACAAGTAGCAGGCACAGGTATGTGGCACAAGTATCAGTTACAAGAATCAGGCACAAGTATTACGCAAAAGCATGAGGCACAAGTACCAGGCACAAGTATAAGGCTCAAGTATTGGACACAGGAACCAGGCACAAGTATCAGTGCAAGTATCATGCACAAGTGTAAATAAAAAGTACATGGCACTAGTATCAGGCGCACGTATCAAGCACAAGAATAAGGTGCATGTATCAGGTAGAATCATCAGGCACAAGTAAGAGGCCGAATAATCAGGCATAAGTATCAGGCCCACGTATCAGGCACCAGTATCATGCAGAAGTAAAAGGCACAAATATCAGGCACAAGTACCAGGCACAAGTATCAGGCACAAGTATCAAGAACAAGTATCAGGCACAGGTATCAGGCACCAGTATCAGGCTCAAAAGTTAACTACAAGTATTGGGCACAATTAGAAGGCACAAGTAGCAGGTGCAATAATTTCAAACAAGTATCAGGAACAAATGTCAAGCATGAGTAGCAGGCACAAATATCAAGTAAAACTATTGGGCATAAATGTCAGGCACCAGTATCAGATAAAGATATCAGGCACAAGTATCAGGCACAAGTACCAGGCGCAAGTATGAAGTACAGGATCAAGCACAAGTATCAGGTACAACTCTTCTGCATAAGTATCATGCACAAGTGTCATCCACAAGTAGCAGGCACATGTTTCAGTCAAACGTGTCGGGCATACTTATCAGACACAGGTTTCCGGCACAAGTGTCAGGCACATGAATAAAGCACAAGAACAAGGCACAAGAAATAGGCGCATGTATTAGGCACAAGTATCAGGCACAAGTATCAGGAAAAAATATTAAGTACAAGTATCAGGCACAAGTATCGGGCACAAGAATCAGGCACAAGTATCGGGCACAATTTTCAAGGACAAGTATGAAGCAGAAGTATGAGGCACTAGTATCAGGCACACGTATAAGGCACAAGTATCTGGTGCAAGTATTGGGCACTAGAATCATGCACAAGTATCAGGCACTATCAGGCACTAGTATCAGGCACATATATCAGGCACAGGTTACAGGCGTAAGTACAAGGTAAAAGTATCAGGCACCAGTATCATGCACAATTGTAAGGCACCAGTTTCATGCACAAGTATACAGCACCATTGTCATAAACAAGAAGAAGGCACAAGTATCAGGCAGAATTGCCAGGCACAAGTATCAGGCGCAAGTAACAGGCACAAGTATCAGGCACACGTATCAGGCACAAATATCAAGTACAAGAATCAGGCACTAGTACAAGGCACTAGAATCAGGCACAAGTAGCTGGCACAAGTATCATGCACAATTAGCAGGCACAAGCATCAGTCACAAGTATCAGGCACAAAAATCAGGCACAAGTGTCAGGCATAAGCATCAGGCACAAGTGTCAGGCAAAGGTACCAGGAACAAGTGTGTGGCACAAGCATCGGGCACAAGTATTAGGCACAAGTATCAAGCAATAGCATGAATCACACCTATCAGGCACAAGTATCAAGCACAAGTATCAAGCAATAGCATGAATCACACGTATCAGGCACAAGTATCAGGCAAAATTTTCAGGCGCAAGTATCAGCCACAAATATCTGGCATAATTATCAGACCCAGGTTTCCGGCACAGGTATCAGGCACATGAATAAAGCACAAGAACAAGGCACAAGAAGCAAGGGCAAGTATTGGGCACAAGTATCAGGCACAAATGTCAGGCACAAGTATCAGGCACGAGTATGAAGCACAACTTTCAGGCACAAGTATGAAGCAGAAGTAAGAGGCACTAGTATCAGGCACACGTATCAGGCACAAGAATCAGGCATGAGTAACGGGCACACGTATCAAGCACAAGAATCAGGCACTAGTATCAGGCACAAATATTAGGCACAAGTATCAGTCACTAGTATCAGGCAAAAGTATCAGGCACAAGAATCAGGCACATGCATCAGGCACCAGGATGAGGCACAAAAATCTGGCACAACTATGAGGCACAAGTATCAAGCACACGTATCAGGCACAAGTATCAGGCACTGGTATCAGGCACAAGTTACAGTCATAAGTATAAGGCAAAAGTATCAAGCACCAGTATCATGCACAAGTATAAGGCACCAGTTTCATGCACAAGTATATGGCACCAGTATCATGCACAGAAATAAGGCAAAAGTATCAGGCACCAGTACCAGGCACAAGAATCAGGCACGAGTATCAGGCACAAGTATCAGGCAGAAGTTTCATCATACACAAATGATGCTTGTGTATGAAAATTCTGCCTGATACTTGTGCCTGACATTTGTGCCAGTGTATGAAATTTGTGTATCAAAATCGGACAAGAATTTAATACCCTTTAATACTCGTGCCTGATTCATAAGCCAGTGTATGAAAATTTGGCCCCGGTTGTTTGAAACAAACCAAAAACCAACTCCTTCGCAAATGACTACCTGAATTTTAGGCGGCAGTACGGTATCATGCGCAAGTGTGAGGCACAGGTATCAAGCACAAGTATCAGGCATTAGCATCAAGAACACACATCAAGCACTAGTGTCAGGCACAAGGATAAGGCACAAGGATCAGGCACAAGTGACAGGCTCAAGTATCAGGCACAAGTATCTGGCAAAAGTTTCAGGCGCAAGTATCTGGCTGAAGAATCCGGTGCAAGTATCAGGCACAAGCATCAGGCACAAGAATCCGGCACAAGTTGCAGGCACAAGTATCAGCCACAAGTATCAAGTACAAATATCATGTACGAGTATCATTCAAAAGCATCAGGCACAGTTATTGGGCAAAAAAAACAGGCACAAGTATTAGGCAGAAGGATCAGGCGAATTCTTCTAACACAGGAATCAGGCACAAGTATCAGGCACAAGAATCGGGCACGAGTAGCAGTCGCAAGTACCATGCACAAGTATGAAACACAAGGATATGGCACTAGCATTAGGCACACATATCAAGCACATGTATCAGGTGCAAGTATCAGGCACAAGTATCAGGCATAAGGAAGAGGCCTATTAATCAGGCACAAACATAAGGCACAAGTATCAGGCCCAAGTATCAGGCACAAGTATCAGGCACAAGAATTAGGCACAAGTATCAGGCACAGGTATCAGGCATATGAATCAGGCACAACAAACAGGCACAAGTATCAGACAAAATCATCAGGCAGAAGTATCAGGCACAGTTATCATAGACATGTTTCAGGCACAAGTACGGAGAACACGTACAGGGCACACATATCAGGCAAAGGTATCATGCACAAGTATCATGCGGAACTAGCAGGCACAGGTATCAAGCACATGTATCGAGCACAAGTATCAGACATAAGTATCAGGCAAAAGTATCATGCGCAGGTATCAGAAAGAAACATCAAACACAAGTACCAGGCACATGTATCAAGCACAAGAATCAGGAAATAGCATGAGGCACAAACATCAGGCGCAAGTATCAGGCGCAAGTATGACACACAAGTAAGAGGCACACATATCAGGCACAAGCATCAGGAACCAGTATGAGGCGCATGTATCAGGCACAAGATTCAGACGCAAGTATCAGGCATGTGTATCAAGCACAAGTATCAAGTACTAGTATCAGACACACATATCAAACTCGAGTATCAGGCGCAAGTACCAGGCACAAGTATCGGGCACAAGTATCAGGCACAAGTATCAGGCACAAGAATATGGCACAGGTGTTAGGATCAAATATGAGGCGAAGTAACTGGCACAAGTATCTGGCACAAGAATCAGGCACAAATATCAGGCACAACTATCAGGAACTAGTACCGGGCACCAACATCAGGCACAAGTATTCGGCACAAGTAGCAGGCACACGTATCAGGCTCAAGTATCGAAATCGAGTAGCATGCACTACTCTGAGGCACAAGTATCAGACAAGTATCAGGGACAAGTAATAGGCGTAATCATCAGGCACAAGTATTGGTCACAATTATCAGGTCCAAGTATCAGGCACCAGTATCAGGCACAAGAATCAGGCAGAAGTATTGGGAACAAGTATCAAGTACAATTATCATCCACAAGAATCAGGCACAAGTAACAACCACGAGTATCAGGCACAAGTGTGAAGTAGAAGTATCAGGCACAAGTATCAGGTACAGGTATCAAGCATAGATGTAAGGCAGAACAAACAGGCACAATTATCAGACAAAAGCATCAGGCAGAAGTATCAAGCACAGTTATCAGGCACAAGTATCAGGCACAATTGGCGTGGACAAGCTTCAGGCACAAGTATCGTGCACAATTATGAGGCACAAGTAAGAGGCACACATATCATGCACAAGCATAAGGAACCAGTATCAGGCACATGTATCAGGCACAAAATTCAGGCGCAAGTATCAGGCATGAATATCAAGCACAAGTATCAAGCACTAGTTTAAGGAACACATATCAGGGGCAAGTATCAGACTCAAGTACCAGGCACAAGTATCAGGCACAAGTATCAATCACCAGTATCAGGCATCAGTATCAGGCACAAGAATTTGGCACAAGTGTTAGGCTCAAGTATCAGGCGCAAATAACAGGCACAAGTATCAGGCACAAGAATCAGGCACAAGTATCAAGCGCTAGTACCAGGCACATGCATCAGGCACCAGAATCAGGAAAAAGTATCAGGCACAAGTAGCAGGCACACGTATCAGGCTCAATTATCGAGTATAAGTAGCATCCACTACTGTGAGGCACAAGTATCACCCACAAGTATCAGACACAAGTAACAGGCACAAGTATCATGCGCATGCATCAGGCACAACAATCAAGCACAAGTATCAGGCACAAGTATTCAGGCGCAAGTATCAGGTGCAAGTATCAGGGGCAAGTGTTAGGCACAAGTATCAGGCACAAGTAACAGGCTCAACTACCCTACTGCCGGCTAAATTTGGATAAAAAATCATTACCCTTGGGCTCGACCCTGTTGCATGATTAGGTTCCCCCCTTGTAGCCAATGTGTAGAAATTCCTTCAAGAATAAGTTCTGAAAATAATCGGCTTCAATTCATGCTCGCACAAAGCTCTCAAAGAGGGAGAAGCCAGAAAACCATACCCTAAACACTTGATTTTGGTCATTAGCATACACGTTTGACGCAGTCTCCTGAACATTTCTAAGTTTAAGAGATCCGTAACTTCTTGATGCCTTGTAGACAGTGTGTGAAAATTTGGCCCCGGTTGTTTGAAATAATCCACAAACAAATTCCTTCGCAAATGACTATCTGAATTTAGGCGGCAGTACAGTATCAGGAATGAGTATCAGGCACAAGTAACAGCACGTGTATCAGGCACAAGTGTCATGTGCAAGTATGAGGCACCAAGATTAGGCACACGTATGAGGCACGAGAATCAGGCACAACTATCAGGGACAAGTACCAGGCACAAGTATCAGGCACAATTATCAAGCAAAAGTATCAAGTACACGTTTCAGGTACAACTATCATGCAAAGCAATCAGACACAAGTGTCTTGCACAAGTATCAGGCACAGGTATCAGGTGCAAGAATCAGGCAAACGTATCAGGCACAAGCAACAGGCACAAGAATCAGGTACAAGTATAAGACACAAGTATAAAGTACATGTATTAGGCACAAGTATCAGGCACAAGCATCAGGCAACAGTATCAGGCACAAGCACCAGCCACATGAATGAGGCGCAATTATGAGGCACAAGGATAAAAAACAAGTATTGGGCACAAGTATCAGGTACAAGTGTCAAGCACAAGAATCAGACACAACTATCAGACACATGTACAAAGTACAAGAATCAGGCGCAAGTATTAAGTACACGTATTAGGCACAAAGTATCAGGTACAAGTAACATGCACAAGCATCAGGCACAAGTATCAGGCACACAATTCAGGCACAAATATCAGGCACAAGTATCAGGCACAAGTGTCAGCCACTAGTAACAGGCACATTCATCAGTCAAACATGTTAGTCACAAGTATCAGGAACAAGTATCAGGAAAACGTATGCGACACAAGTATCAGGCACATGCATAAAGCAGAAGTATGAGGCATTAGTATCAGGCACACGTATCAGGCGCAAGTATCAGGCACTAGTGTCGTGTACAAATAGGAGGCACTAGTATCACGCACACGTGTTAGGCACAAGAATCAGGTGCAAGCAGCTGGTACACTTCTGAAACACAAGGATCAGGCACTAGTATCAGTCACATATATCAGGTACAAATATCAGGTATGAGTATGAGGCACGAGTATCAGGCACAAGTTACTTGCATAAGTAAGTGGCACAAGCATCAGGCACAAGTATCATGCACAAGTATAAGGGACCAATTTTATGCACAAGTTTGAGGCACCAACATCATGCACAAGAATAAGGCACAAGTATCAGGCACCAGTACAAGGCACAAGAATCAGGCACAAGTATCAGGAACACGTATTAGGCACATACATCGAGTACAAGAAACTGGCACTAGTACAAGGCTCAAGATTCAGGCACAAGTATCAGGCACAAGTATCAGGCACAAGTGTCAGGCAAAGTAATGATACACAAGTTTCAGGTACAAGTATCGGGGATACATATAAGGCACAAGTATCAGGCAAAGTTATCCGGTACAAGTATCATGCGGAAGTAGCAGGCACAGGTATCAAGCATGAGTATTGGAAACAATTATGAGGCACACGTATCAGGCAAAAATATCATGCGCAATTATCAGGCAGAAGCATCAAACACAAGAACCAGGCACAAGTATCAAGAACAAGAATGAGGCACTAGCATGAGGCACACGTATCAGCCACAATTATCAGGTTCAAGTATCAGGAACAAGTATCAGGCACAAGTACAAGGCACACATATCAGGCACAAGAATCAGGAACCAGTATCAGGCACACGTATCAGGCACAAGAATCAGGCGCAACTATCAGGCACAAGGATCAAGCACAAGTATCAGGCACTAGTATCAGACGCAAGTACCATTCACAAGTATCAGGCACCAGTATCAGGCACAAGTATCAGGCACCAGTATCAGGCACAAGAATCAGGTACAAGTATCAGGCACAAGTAACAGGCATAAGAATCAAGTACAAGTATCAGGCACAAGTATGAGACACTAGTACCAGGCACGTGTATGGGGCATCAGAATCAGGTGCAAGTACCAGGCACGAGTAGCAAGCACACGTATCAGGCTCAAGTATCAAGTACAAGTAGCATGCACTGCTTTGAGGCACAAGTATGAAGCACACGTAACAGGCACAAGTATCATGCGCATGTATCAAGCCCAAGTATCAGGCACAAGTATGAGGGGAAAGTATCGGTCACAGGTGTTAGGAACATGTATCAGGCACAATTATCAGGCACAAACATCATGCGCAAGTATCGGGCACAAGTATCAATTACAAGTATCAGGCACTAATAGTAGGCATGGCACAAGTATCAAGCACAACTATTCATGCGCAAGTATCAGGTAAAAGTATCAAGCACAAGTATCAAGGACACTTTTCAGGCCAAAGTATCACACAAGAGAATCAGGCACAAGTATCTACCACAAGTATCGTGCTCAAGTATCAGGCACAAGTATCAGGCACAAGGAGCAGGCAAAATCATCAGGCATTAGTATCAGAAACAATTAAGAGGCCCAATAACCAGGAACAAGTATCAGGCACCAGTATCATGTTCAAGTATCAGGAACCAGTATCAGGCACAAGTGACGGGGACAAGTATCAGTGACAAGAATCAAGCACAAGAATCAGGCACAAGTGTGGAGTACAAGAATCAGACACAAGTATCAGAAACAAGTATCAGGCAAATGTACAATGCACAACTAACAGGCACAAGTATCAGGCAAAAGTAGCAGGCACAGGTATCAGGCATAAGTATGAGGCATGATAATCATACACAACAATCAGGTACAAGTATACGGCACACATGTAAGGCACAAGTATCAGGCAAAATTATCCAGTACAAGTATCATGCGAAAGTAGCAGGCACAGGTATCAAGCACAAGGATCAGGAACAAGTATCAGGCACAAGCATCAGGCAAAAGTATCATGCGCATGTATCAGGCAGAAGCATCGAACACAAGTACCAGGCACAGGTGTCAAGAAAAAGAATCAGGCACTAGCATGAGGCACACGTATCAGCCACAAGCATCAGGCGCAAGTATCAGGCACAAGTACTAGGCAGAAGTATCAGGCACAAGTACGAGGCACACACATCGGGCACAAGCATCAGGAACCAGTATCAGGCACACGTATAAGGCACAAGAATCAGGCTCAACTATCAGGCACAAGTATCAAGCACAAGTATCAGGCACTAGTGTCGGGCACATATATCAGGCACAAGTATCAGATGCAAGTACCAGTCACAAGTATCAGGCACCAGTATCAGGCACAAGTAACAGGCACAAGTACCAGGCACGTGTATCGGGCACCATAATCAGGCACAAGTAGCAGGCCCACGTATCAGGCTCAAGTATCAAGTACGAATAGGATGCACTACTTTGAGGCACAATCATCAAGCATAAGTATGAAGCACACGTAACAGGCACAAGTATCATGCGCATGTATCAAGCACAAGTATCAAACACAAGTAAAAGCGTAAGTAACAGCGTCGGATAAAAGCGTCGGGCACAGGTGTTAGGAACATGTATCAGGCACAAGTATCAGGCACAAGTATCAGGCACCAGTGTCAGGCACAAGTATCAGGCAGAAGTAAGAGGCACAAGTATCAAGCATGAGAATCAGGCACAAGCATCAGGCACAAGAATCAGACACTAGTACCAGGCACGTGCATCAGGCATCAGAATCAGGCGCAAGAATCAGGCACAAGTAGCAGGGACACGTATCAGGCTCAAGTATCAAGTACAAATAGCATGCACTACTTTGAGGCACAAGTATCAGGCACAAGTATGAAGCAGACATAACAGGCACAAGTATCATGCACATGTATCAAGCACAAGTGTCAGGCACAAGTATGAGGCAAAAGTATCGGGCACAGGTGTTAGGAACATGTACCAGGAACAAGTATCAGATACAAGTATCATGCCCAATATCAGGCACAAGTATCAAGCACAAGTATCAGGCAGTAGTAGTAGGAACATGTATCAAGCACAACAATTCAGGCGCAAGTATCAGGCGCAAGTATCAGGCACAAGTGTCAAGCACAAGCATCAAGTACATGTTTCAGGAAAAAGTTTCAGGCAAGAGAATCAAGCACAAGTATCTGGCACAAGTATTGTGCTCAAGTATCAGGCACAAGTATCAGGTGCAAGGAGCAGGCAAAAGTGTCAGGCACAAGTATCAGACACAATCAATAGGCCCAATAATCAGGAACAAGTATCAGGCACAAGTATCATGTCCAAGTATCAGGAACCAGTATCAGGCACAAGTATCAGGCACAAGTATCGGGCACAAGTATCAAGTACAAGTATCAGGCACAAGTGTGGAGTACAAGGATCAGACACAAGTATCAGAAACAGGTATCAGGCACATGTATAAGGCACAACTAACAGGCAAAAGTATCAGAGAGAAATATCAGGCGCAGGTATCAGGCACAAGCATCAGGCGCAATAATCAAACACAACTTTCAGGTACAAGTATCAGGCACAAGTATCAGGCACCATTATCAGGCACAAGAATCAGGCACAAGTATCAGGCATAAGAATCAGGTACAAGTATCAGGCACAAGTATCAGACACGAGTACCAGGCACATACATCGGGCACAGAATCAGGCGCAAGTATTAGGCACAAGTAGCAGGCACAAGTATCAGGCTCAAGTATCTAGTACAAATAGCATACACTAATTTGAGGCACAAGTATGAAGCACACGTACCAGGCACAAGTATCAGGAAAACGTATGAGGTAAACGTATCGGGCACATGTGTTAGAAGCATGTATCAGGCACAAGTATCAAGCACAGTTATCAGGCACTAGTAGTAGGCACAGATGTCAAGCAGAACTATTCAGGCGCAAGTATCAGGTGCAAGTACGAGGCACAAGTATCAAGCACAAGTATCAAGTACACGTTTCAGGCAAAAGTATCAGGCAAAAGAATCAGGCATAAGTATCTGGTACAATTATCTGGGACAAGTATCGTGCGCAAGTATCGGGCACAAGTATCAGGCGCAAGAATCAGGCAGAAGCATCAGGCACAAGCATCAGGCACAAGGAATAGGCTGAAGTACCACGTAAAAGTATCAGGAAAAATAATGAGACACAAGTATCAGGCACAAGTACCACGTAAAAGCATCAGGCACAAAGTATCAGGCACAAGTATCAGGCACAAGTATCAGATGCAGTTATCAGCCACAAGTAACAGGCACATTTATCAATCAAACATATCAGGCACAATCATCATACACAGGTACCGTTCCTAAGTATTTGGCACATGAATAAAGCACAAGAACACGGGACAAGAATCAGGCATAAGTATTAGGCACATGTATCAGGCAGAAGAATCAGGCACAAGTGTAAGGCACAAGTATCAAGTACAAGTATCAGGCACTAGTATTAGGCACAAGTACCAGGCACAAGAATGAGGCATAACTATCGGGCACAAGTATCAGGAACAAGAATCAGGCACAAGTATAAGGCAAAATTATCTAGGATACGAATCAGACACAAGTGTCAGGCATACGTGCCAAGTACAAGTATTAGGTGCAATTATTGAGTACAAGCATCAGGCACAAGTATCGGGCTCAAGTATCAAGCCCAAGAATCAAGTACAAGTATCAGGCACAAGTATCAGGCACGAGTATCCGGCACAATTATGAGGGAAAAGTATCAGGCACAGGTAAAAGGCTCAAGTATCACGCAGACGTATCAGGCACAAGTATCAGGCACAAGTAGGAGGCACCAGTACGAGGCACAAGTATCAGGCAGAAGAATCAGGCGCAAGTATCAGGCACAAGCATAAGGAACAAGTATCAGGCACAAGTATCAGGCAGAAGAATCAGGTGCAAGTGTCAGGCACAGGTATCAGGCACAAGTATCAAGCACATGTATCAGGCACAAGCATGAGGCAGAAGTATCAAGTTCAAGTAAAAGGCACAAGTATGGGGCTAAAGTATTAGGCACAAGTATACTGCACAAGGAACAGGCACAAGTATCAGGGACAAGTATCAAGCACAAGTATAAAGAACAGGTATCAGGCACAAATAGCATGCACAAGTAGGTGGCACAAGTATCCTGCGCAGGTATCAGGCACAAAAATCAAGCACAACCACCAGGCACTAGTATCGGGCTCACGTATCAGTGCAATTATCAAGAACAAGTATCACGCACCAGAATCAGACACAAGCATCAGGTACCTGAATCAGGTGAAAGTATCAGGCACACGTACCAGGCACAAGTAGCAGACACAAGAATCAGGTACAAGTATTAGGCATACATATCAGGCACAAGTGTAAGGCACAAGTATCAGGCACAAGTATCAGGCACAAGTATCAGGTACATATATCAGGCACCAGTACAAGGCACGAGTTTCGGGCACCAGAATCAGGCGCAAGTATCAGGAACAAGTAGCAGGCACACATATCAGGCTACAGAATCAAGTGCAAGTAGCATGCACTAGTATAAGGCACAAGCATCATGCACAAGTATCGGGCACACGTGACAGGCACAAGTATCATGTGCATGTATATGGCACAAGTATGAGGCACAAACATGAGGCACAAGTGTTAGGAACAAGTATCAAGCACAAGTATCAGGCAATAGTGGTAGACACACGATTGTTGCAACTTCCAGTGTTGCAACTGCCAGTGTTGGAACAGCCAGTTTTGCAACTGCAAGTGTGACAACTGCCTGTGTTGCAAATTCTAGTGTTGTAACTGCCACTGTTGCAACTGCCAATGTTGCAACTGCAAGTATTGCAAAATCCAGTGTTTCAAGTGCCAATGTTGCAACTGCCAGTGTTGCAACTGCCAGTATTGAAACATCCGGTGTTGCAAAATCCAGTGTTGCAACTGCCAGTGTTCAACTGCTATTGTTGCAACAGCCAGTGTTGCAACTGCCAGTGTTGCAACAACCAGTGTTGCAACTGCCACTGTTGCAACTGCCAACTTTGCAACTGCCAGTGTGGTAACTGCCAGTGCTGCGACAGCCAGTGTTGTAATTTCCTGTGTTGCAACTGCCAGTGTTGCATCTTCCAGTGTTGCAACATCCAGTATTACAACTGTCAGTGTTAAAAATGAAAAATTGTTGCAACAGCCACTGTTGCAACCCATGTTGACTTCGACTTGGTGACTTTGGGCCTAAAGTCAAAGTTGCCAAGTCGTCCACGTCGACTTGGATTCTTAAACGACTTCTTAAGTGGAAAAACCAGGGTTCTAGGGTGGAAGAGAGGGGGTCAAGAAATGGTTTTTTTTTTTTTCTTTAAAAAAATTTAAAAAATTAAAAACA
>SZWC01007770.1:21197-50291 GCA_023375785.1 Penium margaritaceum | reverse complement strand
CCCCTCCACCCCTCTTCCCTCTTTGTGGCTCAGGCTAATGTAGTGTTGGCCTTCCCAACCCACTCCACTTTTGCCTCTCGGTTCACCCTGAGGCTCCTCGGAGGAGCCTCAGTTAGCCAAGATGCCGCGTGAGGCAAGAGCCTCCGCCGTAGCAGAAATCATGCCTCGTTCCTCTCAGGATCTATCAGCCGCAAGACCACTGCAGGGTGAGCTGGTCGTGAAGGCACTGACCAAGTACTTTCAGCCATGCCCAGCTGCTGGTGGCTACCTTGGGTTGCAGTGCGGAGCCTGTGGCACCTCCTACTCTTGAGGGAGTGACCGCATGTGCGGCCACTATGGAGCGCCTTTCGGCAACGTCATCAAGTGCAAGGTGGCGCCGGGAGTTGCTCGTGCTCTGATGGGCCTACCGCCACTTCCCAATCCACCTGAAGGGTTCATTCCTGCCGACCCGGCACTCTACCAGGGTGAGGGACCGTCATGGGGCACCAAAGATAAACCTGTGAACTGGACTGGGATGGTTGCTGAGCGTGAGAGGACGGAGGCTCTTGCTGCGACTGGACTGGTGGAGAGTGACAAGGAAGGGGGAAGGGAGGCTGCTGGAGGGGAGGCTGCGGGGGACGATGCTGCTTCTGGAGTGAAAACTCCACCTGCTGCTGCTCTTCTTCAAAGTGGGCCGGTGGTTTCTGCAACTTCATTGAGCAATGTGCAGCAAACCAGCATGAAAGACCTCCTTGACAACAAGGCCAATGCAGAATGCCAGAAGGTTGTGGTGAAAGTGATGGCCAAGGCAGCCCTCCCCATTTCTTTCTGCCGGGAGAGGGTGCTTTTGGAACTCGTGGAGAGTGCCAGACGTACCAACGCAAGCTTCAGGCTGCCATCCCAGGACACCATGGTTGCAACCATTCTGCCAGCCCTGGACAAGGGGCTTGGTGAGCTAGAGGCACCTCTACAGGCTGGTTGGGAGATCTATGGGGTGACTTTGGGCGTTCATGAATGGTCAGATACCAGATTCAGCCGATTAGCTCGGCCATGGCCAGCAATGCTGAGGGAACCTGCCACCTTTTCTCCCGTGATGCCACAGGTCTTGCCCGTGATGCTAATCACGTTGCAGCTGTGATTGACCAGGTTATTCAAGCTGTCGATGCAGCAAATGTGGTGATGGTGATCATGAACAACGCATCGACAAACAAGAAAGCGTACAAGGCTCTCCGTGATAAGTATCCCTCCATCTTTTTCTACAGCTGTGTGGAACACAGCATTGACCTGGTCCTCAAGGACCTTGCAAAGACTGAGTGGGGGGAGGCTCTTGTTGGGAAGGTGGAGAAGATTTTTTCATTCATCCGGAACAAAGACATTATGAGGTCTTGGATAATGAAGGAGAGTGTGGGGAAAATTGTGCTGCCATCCAATGCAACTCACTTTGCATCTGTGCACCGTATGTTCCATCGCCTGTTGGAGATGAGGGAGACATTGGAGAAGATGGTGGGCTCAGAGACATGGAAGGAGGTTGGCGGAGCAAGGGATGCAGGTTTTTGCGCGAGGAAAAAAGAAGTCTGCAGACTTGTGCGCTCTGGAAAGTTTTGGCTGCAGGTGAAAGCCTTCATGCGCCTGATGACGCCGCTGGTGGCGGTCCTCCGCAAGGCTGACGTGCATGGTGGCACCTCTGGTATCATCTATGAGGCGTTTCTCGATGCCACGGTGCAGACCTGAGCGCTCGGCCTTGCAAGGGGACGCCACCGTGCCGCTGCCAACCCTACATGGGTGAAGTATGCCATGGAGCGGCTGAGCTGGCGCTGGACAAACCGGATGAACTGCCCTGTGTTTGCAGCTGCACGCCGCATTCACCCTCAACATTTTGGCCACAAATTTGATGCCGATGAGAAAACTGTTGAGGCTTGGAGCTCTGTGGTCTCTGCTCTTGTGCCCAAAGATGAACAGGTTGCATTAGAGGACAAGCTGGAGGCTTTCAGCAATGGCAAGATGACTGTGGAAGCGGATCCCGAGCGCCTGAAGGATGTGGAGAAGGCCAGGGAAGCTGTTGTGATGGTGGCAGGGGAAGTGGCTGCTCCTTTCAGGTGGCACACATGGCATATGACCAGGATTCCTTCATTGCGCAACCTCGCCATGTGCATCCTCGCACAACCCTGTAGCTCGTCCGACAACGAGCGGTGCTTCAGCAAGCACGAGCTGATCCAGACAGCTCATTGTAACCACTTGAGCACATCAACGCTGGAGCTCCTAGTGCATGTGAACGTCCACCTCACACGCATGTACGGCAAGGTAAAAGGGAAGAAGCTTGCAGCTGACATTCAGAAGCTGGTAGAAGAGGAGGTAGAAGAGAGTGGAAGTTAGATAGATGGGGACATAGCAACAGAAGGAGAGGAGGTGCAGTGGGACCCGGCCATCGCTGAAGCAGCAGGTCCAGTCCAAGCCACATGGAACACTGACGCTACATTCGTCTCACACAATGGCGAACAGGATCAACGAAATGGACGTGTCCTTGGTATCCACAATGGGTGTTGATCCCCGGTGCTCAGATACAAAATGTAGCAAACGGACGGGAAGCTTGGCCCACTGGGCCAAAACCTAAGTTTTTGCCCGATGGGCCAAGCTTCTTGTGCCAATTTGTTACACCCATGATGATTCATTTGGTCAACATATGTTACGCCGAGCAGAATATTACACCGAGCGGAATGTGGGTGGTTCACAGGGATGAAGTGCGGGGCAGTGGAAGATTCCAGGAATTGAGACATATGGATGATTTTCATTAAGGAGTAAGTGTACTTCGATGCCCAGAGTCGGACAAGTTCAGCGCATACACCGTACTTCCCCTCAAATCCCACCATTTTTTCTACCGAGTTCAGTGACTGTTGTATTTGATTATGATTTTAAGCCTTCTAGTTTTGGATCTGTTTTGTACAAAGACCCTGGGTTTTCTTGCTGTCTGGTTTTGGTCAAAATCACCATTCACGTCGTTGGTCTTTCCCTATAACTTTTGTTTTCAAACCTCCAAATTTCAGAAAGGGGGAGCAAAGTTGCATCTTGTAGCTCGCTCCACACAGCTTGTTTTGCGTTTCGCAGCCTGCCACATCCATGTGACTTTCCCACCGTCGTAGGATTGTGCACGGAACGTGGATATTTCACGTTCTTCCCTCAATCCTTAGAAAAGTTCTCCAAAGCTGAAACCGTATGTAGAGAAAAAATGTTTGCACAATTTTAAGAGTGATTCATCCACAAAAACAGAGTTATGTAGGTGCTCAAATGATGGAAGGAAAACAATTGTTTTAGTCAAATGTATGGGGCACTATGGCATACACTGGTAGGTATCACAATGAGGCTCATGTATGAGGCACATGTTGGGACTTCGGCACTCAATTTGAGTGGTGCGTGCAATGTTGCACTGTGAGTGGTCATTCTGAGAAACTCCATCAAGAAATCGGGGGGTTTCAAGAATATCGAGGCGCGGTTTCGTAAAAGTTTGTTGCCATGGAGAAGGCGGCCGAAAAACATCGAAACATTGATACAATTTGCGATACTTATGTCGACCATTCTAGAAAGTGGTTGAGGTTGTCAATGCTTTTGGGAACCAAACATCAAAGGTCAGGACAGTTGACCAAAATGCCCCCAGCCAAACAGAGTTGAAATCCTCGTGTCGGCGTTCGTTGGGCCATGAATGTAAGGACTAAAAGCCCTCTCTCAGAGTTCAGGACTCGTGTATATCAGAGGCACAAAAGTTCCCCCCGTTTAGCCGCGACGTCCCGGAGTGTGAGCAGACAGAGGCTTGTGACGTCGCTAGTATCCTTCGATCAGATGATCGACATCTAAGAGGTTGTTGTTGTGTTCCCATCTATTTTGTGCAACATTGTAGCCGTACCACTCAGTCGTTTTCCACAGCGTCGATGTCTGAGGATGCCTTCAATCACGTATTCCGTATCACTGTGCACTTCTATAAGAAGCGGAGGAGCGGCATCTCTGTCGGGGAAGTTCTCTCTGGGGTCAAGAAGTTCATTTGCTCACGAAAGAGGTAGCAGATCTTGATGGTAATGTTGTTCAACACTTGATAATCCACGCACATATGCATCTCTCTGAATTTCTCATTCATGAAAGTACAGGTGGCACGTAGGTTGACGTGGAGGGTCTGATGAACCCCAGACCGAGCATCTCGTCCGACTGCTTCTTGAGTTCGGTCAGCTCATGGTCGCTCAGCCGATAGGTCCCCTTCACCGTCGGTCTGTTGCAGGCTTCAGGTCTATCTGGCAATCAACGCTTTGTTGTGGAGATAACTCTTGAGACAATTCGTCACAAAAACCCACTTTGAACTGTTCGAAGAGAGGTTTAAAATCCTTCAAAATGGCTGCAAACTTGCAAGGTGTGGCAGCCGATGTGGTCCCCTTGGCTGCTCTAATTTCTTCCACTTCCCCTGTCTCCATGTGCACTAGCCACGCTTGAACTCCACGTTGCACATATCTCTTGGCCACATCCAAAGACATCAACACAAGGGTGGTTACAGCATAGGAAGTTCCAACACTCACATTCACAAGAAGGGTAGTTCCAACAAAGGCAGTTGCAACACTGGTAGTTGCAAGGCAGGCAGTTGCAACACTAGCAGTTGCGACACTGGCAGTTGCAACAATAGCAGTTGCAGCACTAGTAGTTGCAACAATGGAAGTTACAACAATGCCAGTTACAACCCATGTAGTTGAAGCACAGGATTTTGCAAGACTAGCACTTGCAACACGGGCTGTTGCAACACGAGCAGTTGCAATACACGTAATTGCAACACAGGCAGTTGCAACAGAGGCAGTTGACATACTGGCCATTGCAACAATGCCTGTTACAACCGAGGCAGTTGCAACAGTGGATGTTGCAATACTGGCAGTTGGAACACTGGCTGTTGCAGCATTTGCAGTTGCAACACTGGTAGTTGCAACACTAGTGATTGCAAAACTGGCTGTGGCAATAATGGCAGTTGCAACAGTGGCAGTTGCAGCAATGGCAGTTGCAACACAGGCTGTTGCATCACTGGCGGTTGCAACACTGAGAGTTGCAACACTGCCAGTTGCAACAACTCTTAGCCACCTGTATCTCCACCTCCACATCCTTGCGTTTCCTCACTCCTTGCTTGAGGACTCTACTCAATTCTTCCACATCTTTTGAACCCTCTCCATCCTCTTCATCTTCCTCTTCAACGTCATGCACATCCTCCTCTTCCTTGTCTACTTCTTCATCACTGTCGTTGGCATAATCCGGTCCATCCTCCCCTCATTCACCTCCTGTTGTACCACCTGCACCTGCAGCTACCCCAGCTCCAGCACCACTTGCTGCACCACCTGCTGCACCACCTTCTCCACCACCTCCTTCTCCACCAACTGCTGCACCGGCTCCTGCACCACCTGCCCCACCAGCCCGTGCACCATCTGCAGCTTCCTCTTCGCCTGTGGGGCAACGGATGGGATGAATTGAGGTTGCGGTACCAGATTTTTGGCCCAGTGGACCAAGCTTCCTGTCCGTTCAGTACAACTGTTGTATACCAGACGTACAAGAGTCCCTAATCTTTCCAAGTGGGCACTTCTGTTATCACGCAAACAGCCATCACCTCGCGAGAATCACGACATTAAATCCAATGGTCTAGGGAAAAATGGCCAACTACCCCACCCTCAGTGGATATTCCCGAACCTTCTGACAGCTTTGACCACTCTCGTGAACCTACATACAGAAGAATCACGACCTTTCGGTCGGCTTCTCGATGCATCAAGACAAACATGGATTTATGAAGATGCATCTCGCATCTTCACCGTCAATTCTCAAAGACCCCCGACTTCTCGGTGGACCTTCTCAAATCCAACTACTCACGACGCGCCTTCGCACGCGTTGCTCGACAATTGACCCAACGACCACGACTATGCTTCATTCGTAACTCGACACTTGTATATATATATATATATATATATATGTATATATATGATAAATACACATGTTTTTCATCATTTCGAACATATACATATATATATATATGTAAGTGTCCCAAGTTCTAAACTATGTTTTTCCTTGCAACTTCTACTTGTTCACCATGTACGATCAATTTGGCGAAACACTCGGTATTAGAGCGCAGCGGTGCTAGAGAGGCATCCGACAACTTGACCCATCCGGAGGACTACCTAGCACAAGCCATCAGCGCATCTCACACGTCATGAATTTGCAGACTTCGCGACTACAACGTGAGGCGAGTGAGCGCAACCCACTACTAGTAGCGGGTCTTTGGGATCGACTTCCGCGATGGAGGAGCTGAACGTGCCAATGCACACAAACCCTGAAGCGACACCGAATGCTGGCGTGTTAGGCTTTGCGGCAGCTGGGAGAACCCCTACAGCTTTGGCGACCAATCCAGACACGGACCCCATAGCGATAAACCAGCCGTCCCAACCGACAGCCTTGAAGACAATAGCAGGGATGACAAATGGCACAAGATGACAGGCGCAGATCAAGAAGGAAGTGGCGAACATGATCTCCTCACTCAAAGGAATCAACAACCACCTACTCCAATAGCTCAACGTCACGATTGAGGCACTGTGCAATACAAGCGCGTGTGAAGCGGAACTTGTCGAGAGAAATGCCCAACTCTCAAGTGAATCCAGTATTCATCCGGCTCCACCAGAACCGTTCGATCCTGGAAATTTAAAAGGACCAACGGTTTGGATGTGGCTAACGAGTTTGGAGGTGTACTTCACCGTTGCTTCGGTCAACGACGATCAAAAGAAAATTGACCTCGCGGCCGCGCTTTTGAGTGGCATGGCACTAAGTTGGTGGACCAACCTAAAGACCATCCAACAACAGTAGGAGGCCTCATCAATGGCCAACGACACTCGTCTCACATCTCTGATTTCAGGGGTTCAACCCTTGGAGCAGATCAACCCACATTGGCTAGACGCGCCGACGCCACCAACCGACTGGAATGAATTTTTGCACGCGATACTTATACGCTTTGGACAAGTGAAGAAGAAGTCCGACGCCCGGTACAAGCTCCAGCGTCTACGTTAGCAGTCCAACGTGGCAGAGTACACTCGGCGATTCTGCGTGACTATTATCGAAGCAGACTTCGCCTCTGACAAACTCTGTTTTCACTACAATAACGGCCTCAAGCGAGATATCCGGCGATAAAGCACTATCTTTGGCATCCATAACGACTTGCTGCAGATGGTTGTAGCAGCAGAAAGGATCGACAGTGCCGACTACAGTGCTTGGATCTAGGAACCATACGGTTGGCAACCTCCTAACCACAATCATCCTTGAAATGGAAAAAGCAGTCATCGAACTCCTCCGATGAAAGTAGATGCCGTTGACCAGAGAGATACACAAACCTGCACATCTGTGCCAAATTGTTGAAAAGTCAAGCACATCGCTCGCAATCATCGGAGCAAGCAACAGGCCAAAAAGGGAGGGAGTTGCAGAAAAATGTGTCTGGAGATGGCAGAGGGTAGGATTAAATGGCGCAACTCTTGTTTGTGAGGAGCCTTCGGTGCCAAAAAATCGTACATCTCAACGGCCTACATCGGCATAGAGGGTTCTAAGATTGTAAAGTTTGACGAGGGGTAAGAGGACGACCAACCGGCGATACTGCTAAAGGTTTAGCCTCAAGGATGCAAAAGTCCCAGAACAATACCGGCAGTATTGGATGGAGGAGCTTCACACAACTTCCTAAACAATGACATGGTTCGCAAGCTGGGTTTGCAGACCGAACCTGGGGTGTTTGAAGGAAAAACAGTTGACGGGAGACTACAGATACAAAGACTCCATTAACCACTACGACTACAATTGGGAGATCTACAGGATGAAACGGTCTAGAGGTCTTATCCAATGAGCAATCATCCTGGGAAAATACTTCCTGTACTAGCACAATTCGAAGGTCGACTTGAACAACAATGAAATCTACGTGGAAATCGACGGCACCAAACAATCCGCGTGTGGGACGGAAGCCGTTAGCAGAAGTAGCAAAAGGTGGAAGCAGTAGAGGAAGTCGCGGAAGCCAAAAAGTGACAACCTGTATAGCCGATACCGCTCAACGTGGCCCAGCAATGTCTCTGACAAGGAGCTCTTGCATGGCTCATACATCTCAAGCCAATGGGAGAAGCGAAAGTGGCAGCAGCTGACTCATCATTGGCCTCATCAGCCTCATTGGCGTCAAAAACGTCCACGATAATACCCGAAGAGTTTGCACCCCTCGTCAAGGAGTTTGCGAACATCTTCCCCGACGAACTCTTCAAGACTTTACCTCCTCAGTGAAACATCGACCATTGCATCAAACTGAAGCCGGGTAGCAGACCTACCGTTCGAGGGGCCTCTCGGATATGCAATTGCGAGCTCACCAAGCTGAAAAAGTAGCTCAACGAGATTCTCGGTCAGGAGTTCATCCGCCCATCCACATGACCATACGCCGCACTAGTACTATTTGTAAAGGAGAAAACTGGTGAGGTGCGGATGTGTGTGGATTATCGGGCGTTGAACGAATCTAGCATCAAGAACCACTACCCTCTTCCCCGAGGTGACAAACTTTTTGACCAACTCCCAGGGGCTCGAGTTTTCAGCAAAATCGACATACACAGCAGATATAACCAAACACGTCAGTCAGACGCCGATATCAAGGTGACGGCGTTCTGAAGCCACTACGGGCACTTTGACTCCACGGTCATGCCGTTTGGATTCACTAACGCCCCGACAACGTTTTTGGTGACAATGAACAATACATTCTCTCCGTACCTTGACGATTTTGTCATGGTATACCTTGACAACATTCTCGTGTACAGCCGCACTCCGGAGAAGCACGATGGACATCTTTGAAAAGTTCTCAAAGTTTTACAAAGTGAGAAATTTCTCAGAAACTCTTGAAATGCGACTTCAGGCGTCCTTCAATCGAGCTTTTGGGTCACGTTATCGGCGGTGGGCAGATCACCATGGATCCAAAAAATGTGGCAGCAGTCGCTGATAGTCCGATGTTGACAAACATTCAAGAAATTCAAATTTCTCTCGGATTCTGCACTTACTACCAGCCATTCCTGTGGGACTACACCCGAGTGTCAGCGCCTCTTTCCGACCTCACTCAAAAAGAAAAGGAATGGCAGTGGGGAGACAGCGAACAAGAAGCGTTCACAGTTTTGCGGGACCCTCCAACCTTGGTGCCAGACCTGCGATTAGCCAATCCAACGGATGACTACGTCATGGCCACGGACGAAACAGACTGAGTCATTGGTGCGATTCTTCTGCAAGACAATGGCAATGGCAAACAATCGGTTACCTACATGTCTCAACAGCTGCGAGGACCGGAACTCAACTATGTACTTCACGAAAAGGAGATGATAGCGGTCGTGCACGCATTCAAGACGTGACGATTCTATCTGGTGTGTTGCCGATGCATCATACGCACCAACCACACCGCTTTGAAATACTTGAAGACCAGGTGGACACTTCGGAGAGGACAAAACGCTGAAGAAGCTGCCAAAAAATTATTTGTGGGACAAGATGCAATCTGACGCGGCCAACTTCTGCAAAACCTGGGACACCTTTCAGCAACAAAAATCCCATCGCACGAGGCCACTTGGACTTCCACAACCGCTCCCTGTTTCGACGGAACCATGGGCAGACATCTCAATGGACTTCCTTACTTGATTACCAGTCACACCCGAGGAATATGACGCAATCCTTGTGTTCGTCGACAGGTTTTTCAACATGTTCCACTTCATCTCAAAAACGACCACCTTCATTGCAGAGGGAACAACATGAATGTTTCTTGTTAACGTTGTGCGGCTACACATCGTACCAAGAACCATCACGAGTGACAGAGAAGGTTGATTTACCAATCGTTTTTGGTGTAAACTAATAACTTGCTACAGCAGCAGAATTCAACTTTCAATGGCGTTTTATCTTCAAACCGACGGTCAAACCAAGCAAAAAAATCAGATACTCGAATAGCTTCTGAAAACACAATGCGAACCTCACGGGACGGATTGGACACAAAAACTCCCAACCGCCAAAGTCGCATACAATATGGCGGTTTCCACCGCAACATGTTAAACTCCATCTGAAGTGGTGCATGGCAAACTTCCCGCCACACCAGCAAAACTACAAAGTCGCAGCAACATCCCTGCGGTTGACGTTCAACACCAAGACTTTATTACCATCTGGGAGAATACACGGCAAACAATCGCAAAGAAACAACCAGCGATGAAATGAGCAGCTTTGTAACGAGGTGCGATATTTTTCTAGCATACTCGGGGTCTCACCCGGGATTTGGGGGCACTCAAGGCATTTTCCATTCATCAGAAATAAGTCGGGAGGTCTGGCTTGACCCCAATGGCTCGTAACAGCGAGGAAGAGGAGGAGCGAGCGAGCGAGCGAGCGCACAAGCGAGCACCGGTGTGGAGTTCACGCCAGTGCTAGGGGGCTGTTTTGGGCAAACCTCCACGTGGCGTTCCGAACACGCCACGCGAGGGTAGCTGTCTCCCCCTTGGAAAATAGCGTGTGGGACACACTATCCACCAAGGGATTCTCTCCGGCGGGGGATCCCGACATCGAGCGCGATCAACGATAACTGCGTCCGTACGACGGGTGGAGTACCACCGGTGGCGTCTCCAAAATGGTGACCACACCCACCACCGGGAGGCATACGAAAGCAACGAGGAGGCTCGCCAAGAGACACGATGGACCATCGATCGGGACGATCGACGGCCAGGGACTTGTTGCACAAGGCACTAGGTGCACGTAGAGCACCGAGTTCAGGTGCAAGTAGGGCACCGAGTATAGGTACAAGTGTCTTGTGTAGCAATGGAGGAAAGTAATAGGCTGAGGATTGGCCTAGCCGCCCAGACAGTATGAATATCCTGTAATCAGTTCAATCTAGTTAACCTGTGATTTTTCAGCTCTAGCTTCCAGACATCTCCAAGTCTATCTTTCCACTGCGACTGTGCTCTCCACACACTAAAGCTTAATCTCCAGAGAGTACCCACTCTCACATCTGGTATCAGAGCCAGAGCCATGTGTTGGGCAGAAGCGCTGCCGGAGCTCGCCAAACTTCAAGGAGCAAAGGCACGGACTACGCCGGACAACGTTGAGGCTGATCGAGAGGAAGTTGGACCAGACTTCGAGGCCAACGCACAAGCCAAACTCTAGAAAAATTTCCCATGTTTCCATAGCGTCCACGTGGCCTAACGTGCGCGCGCGGGAGACGACGGGTGACTCCCTTGCAATTCGAAGACGTCAGATTTTCATCCCAAACTGCCAAATTGCTGCCGAGTCTTTTTTTATTGCTGCCGAAATGCTGCCAATTTTTTTTTAAGGATCTCCAGCGGCTATAAGTCATCAAGAGCCATGGAGCAAGCCTTGCAGCAGATCGTAGAGTAGTTGGGAGCCATCAAGCTGGATAATGAGCGGCTCAACCGGCAGATGGCTGACCTGCGGACAGGGACTGACACTGGACAGGTTTGGGCGGCCTAGCGAAGGAGTCCTCCAAGACCAAAGCCAAAGGCTCCGGAACCGTTCAATCCCTCAATCAAGGGTGTAAGCGTACAGACCTGGTTGTCCGCAATGAATAGCTACTTTGGGGCTCTGGGTCACCCTCTACAGGATGATGTTGTGCGTGTGTCAATTACGGTGACACTGCTATGCGGAGCAGAATTGGAGTGGTAGAGGGAGCTGAATATCGTGGCCACTCAAGGTGGAGGTGGGAACGCAGGTATGCAACATGCCGTGTTCTGGCAGCCAGGCATGGGGCAAGCTGAAGCTCACGTGCAGACGACGTGGGAGCAATTTGAGCAAGCCATCACATATCGATTTGATCTCGTGAACGTCTCTATGGTCGCACGCAACAAACTTAAGCAGCTTAATCAGATCGGCTCGGTGCAAGAGTACACACGTCGTTTCTTGGTGTTGTGCTCGGAGATTGATAGTATAAGCAAGCCGAAGATGGCAGAAAAAATCCCACGACGACTTGAACCCGGAAATTCAACACACGCTGGCACTAAGTGGCATCACGAAATTCCACGCGATGGTAGCCATTGCTGAGCGCGTTGAGGGGCTACGTTACCATTGATGGGGTTTTGTGAGAAGTAGGAGAATTTTCAACGTACAGTACAGAACCAACAAATTGACCCCATGGAGATTGTCGTAGTGCAAGGAGGCCAGCAGCAAAGCAAGCCGCGTGGTGGGAATTATTGGATCTGCAGGATGCCTGGGCACCACAAGAAGGACTGCAAGAAGATGCAGCAGGGAGACGGCAACCAACAGTGAGTGGCGGACGGCCAACTACTGGGAAAGCTTCTTTCGCATCAATGAACACCAGTCCTAAAGATCCTTTGACAGCTAGGGAGCTTTCGCGTGTATTGCTGTGGAATGAAGGAAGCGAGAGCGTTCCGGGAATCCTCCTTAAAGCCAAAGTTTTATCGGCTTGTTCTGCGGACAACGAGGGGTGCCAGACTCGTCGGCAGATTAAGGCACTACTGGATTGCGGTGAGTCACACTCACTCTTCAGCGATGAGCTTGCAAATAGGTTGGGGCTTGTACGATTACATGGGAAGCCAACTACGGCCAAGTTGGTGCAAGGGGAGCTGGAGTACGGACTGCGCTTGAAGCCTCTGAGGGTCCATCTCGGCAAGCTGTCGTGCGAGGTGAACTATTGCACGTGCCCAATGGATGCCTACGATCCCATTTTGGGATGTGACTGGCTGCACCAGTGGAACCCTATTGTGGATTGGGTGTGCAATCAGGTGAAAGTGAAGAAATGCGAAGAGCGAATCATTTTGCTGTTGTGAGAAGAGGAGAAGGACTCCAAGACAGGCAAGGTGCCGCTATTGAGTTAGGTGCAATTAAAGCGCTGTCAGTGCAAGGGGGACCAAGTGTACCTAGTGTGGGTGTGGCAAAAGGTAGCAGCAAAAGAGGTGGAAGTGTTGGCAGCAGAGGCAAAGCAACAAGAGGGAGGTCAGCAGAAAGCACCAGGAGCAGAGTTGTCAGAAGGCATCAAGGAAGTGTTAGACGGCCATAGTGATGTGTTTCCTGCTAAGCTATCAAAGGATTTACCACTGAAGCGGGACATTGACCAAAAAAATGATCTGGTTCTTCAAGCATTTCCAACGGTACGGGCTGCTTATCGTATGAGAGATAATGAGCTAGGTGAGCTGAAAAAGGAGTTGGAGGAGTTGACTGAGTAGGGGTAATGAGACCGTCGGTGTCACCCTCCGCTACACCAGTCCTCTTTGTGAAGAAGAAGACAGGAGAGCTGCGGATGTGTGTGGACTATCACGCAATGAGCAATGTAACGATTAAGAACAGGTACCCGCTGCCAAGGGTCGAGGAGTTGTTTGACCAGCAGAGGGGATCACAGTTCTTCAGCAAGATTGACTTGCGCTCGGGATACCATCAGATCCGGATTGTGGAGCAGGATGTGGAGAAGACGGCGTTTCAGACGCGGTACGGCCATTTCGAGTACCTCGTGATGTCGTTTGGGTTGACCAACGCTCCAGTAACGTTCATGAGCCTCATGAACAGGATCTTCCATCCTCGTTTGGACCAGTTTGTGGTGGTGTTCCTCGAAGACATCCGCATCTACTCCCAAACTCTAGAAGAGTATCAGCAACACCTTCGGCAGGTGCTGGACATTCTTCGGAAAGAGAAGTTGTTTGCGAAGCTATCCAAATGTGAGGTCAAGAAGCAAGAGGTGGAGTTCCTTGGGCATATTGTGAGCGGCAAGGTTCTTTGCATGGACCCAAAAAAGGTGGAAGCAATGAAGTAGTGGCCGACACCAAAGTGCGTTTGTGACATCCCAGTCTTCCTGGGGTTTGTCAACTACTATCGGAAATCCATGTTGTCCCGGGGTGCCGATGTGGTCGGACCACCGCGGCCACGGCACCGCGGTCCACCGCGATGTGGCACCAATGTGGCGTTTAGGCCATTTTTCTACAAACCTGGACACCCATTGTCCAAATCGAGGCTGGCGCTTGGAGGGGGGAGGGGGAGATGGGGGGGGGGAATACGGAATTCGGTTCAAGACTCGCGCGCACCCCCTTAGATATCAGTACGCCGTATGTATGTGATGAGAGGATGATGCGGCTTGATCATGCTAAGGATTCTTTCATGATCCAATCAAAGAACCTCGTTGGTTCATGCAGGGATGCATCAACTAATGAGGCAGGCTTGGTTCTGATGCGCTTGAAGGTAGGTCATCATGTGGACCACTGAGGTTGCTACATGGCACTGTGGATGATATGTGGTTTTTGTATCGTTAACTTTTCAAAAACTGTTTCTCAATTCCTCTTTTGAATACTGAATGGTTGGTAAACCTTCACTAACCTGGCCTCAAGGTTTGTGATTCTCTCGCCGCCCTCCCCCCCCCATGCTTCTGACACTCACTAGCGAGCCGACCTCAACGCGAGAGGGCTCGACGAGCTATCTTGCGTCGAGCCTCGCTTGACCCTGCCCTGCAACAACCCCCCTCCCCATTATTGTCTGCTGTTGTTTGGAACATAGGCTACGGCCAGGAGGCCTGCGCCTCCTAGGCAGCCTTGCCCGCTCCACCATGGCTCCCAGGAGAGCCATGACCACCATGTCGTCGTCTGGACGGAGCTCCTCTATGCTCCCATCATCAACATCCGCAGTGACGTCTTTGCACATTTCGAACCCGGAGTTCGACCCCCCTCCATCCGGCCGGCTCCATGGTGACATGCTCACCCTGGCCTTGTCCCGCCACTGCCGCCCCATGCCAATGCCGTCCAAGAAGCCCGGCTTTTTCTGCGGGTCCTACGGCATCATCCTCAGCGGCACATATGACAGGATATGGGGCCATTTTGGCAAGAACAACGGCAACGTTGGGACATGCAAGCACATGCCACCTTTTGCCTCTGACGCCCTTGGTGTGCCACGGTTTCCACGTCCACCAAATGATTGGAAGCCAGTGTACATGCGTCTGTACAACGGACTGGGCGATTCCTGGGGCACAACATCGAAGCCGGTGTCATGGCACCAGCTTTTTTAGTCACGTCAGTGTGCGGAGGCGCTGGAGAGAGCCGGGGAACCAGCCGACAGCGATGACAAATTCTACGGCCTCAGAGGACCCTCTGGTGTTGACGGGGGTGGCAGCGGGGATCTATCGCAGCAGCAGGAAGATGAGCTTCGGCGTGCCAGAGACCTGCCTGATCAGCGACAGAAACAGCAGCAGTAGTTGCAACTGCAAATGCAACATCAGCAACGTGTCCGGCTGGTGGACGTGAATAGGATGGCTGGCATGATCCAAACCACTATCCATCCGTTACTCCATATCTCCCTGTTTCGTGCCTACTGTGACCCCAATACCTTCTTCCAGGGCCGCGGGATAGCTCCCCCTCCTACTGTCCAGGTTCCAAGAAGTGAGGAGTTTGAGGTGAAAAACATTCTGGCGGACCGCCAGAGGAAACGTCAGTGCAAGTTTCTCGTGCAGAGGAAGGGCTACCCAGTAGAGCACAACTCCTGGGGGCTAGAAGCCAACTTCAATGTTAGGGGTACCAACACTGTTCGCCAAGAATATCTCAGGCGTGCCGGGATGTCGAGCCTCCGACAGGGGGGATGAATGTAACGAGGTGCCCTATTTTCTGGCATACTCGGGGTCTCTCCCGGGATTTGGGGACACTCGAGGCATTTTCCCTTCTTCGGAAATATGTCGGGAGGTCTGGCTCGACCCTGACGGCTCGCAACAGCGAGGACGAGGAGGAGCGAGTGAGCGAGCGCATGAGCGAGCGCCCGCATGGAGTTCACCCCGGCGCTTGGGGGCTATTTCGTGCAAACCCCCACGCGGCGTTCCGAACACACCACGGGAGGGTGGCTGTAGCCCCCTCGACAAAGAGCGTGTGGGACATGCTATCCGCCAAGGGGTTCTCTCCAATGGGGGCTCCCAACATCAAGCGCGGTCAACGGGAGAGCCCATAAAGGTAACCGTGATCGTGTGACAGTCGCAGTACCACCGGTGGCATGTCCAACACGGTGACCACACCCACCACCGGGAGGCATACGGGAGTAACGAGGCGGCTCGCCGAGAGACAGGATGGACCGTCGATTGGGACGATTGACGACCAGGGACTTCTCGCACAAGGCACTAGGTACAAGTAGAAAACCGAGTTCAGGTGCAAGTAGGGCACCAAGTACAGGTGCAAGTAGCTTATGTAGCAAGTGAGGTGAGTAATAGGCCGAGGCTTAGGCTAGCCGGCCGGACAGTATAAACACCCTGTACTCTGCTCAATCTAATAAACCTGTGACTTTCCAGCTCTAGCTCCCAGACATCTCCAAGTCTATCTTTCCCCTGCAACTGTGCTCTCCACACACTAAAGCTTAATCTCCAGAGAGCACCCACTCTCACAAGCTTACTAACATCCCATCAACGACATCTTCACCACTGGAGACAAAGTCCAACACAGCTCGGCAAACGTGATGCTCCGCGGATTCGATAGTTCAAAGCTCAAACCCCAATGGTTGGCACCATTTGAGATCGAGTTCATGCAAACCCATGTGGTTGCACAAATCAAACTCCGCAATACTATGCAAGTTCATCTGGTGTTCCATGTCACCAAACTCAAACACTACGGAGACGCCAGAGAGAAATTCCCTGATACAGATGTCCTTCATCCGCCTCCACTTCAAGTGGACGAAGACACGGAGTACGTCATCGAGGATACTCTCCACCACCAACGAAAAGGAAAGACGACAGAATATCTCTTCAAGTGGCATGGCTACGACGCCACTCACAACAGCTGGGAATCCTACGACAACCTCCAAGACGTCGATCATCTCATTGACGGCTACTACCGCCGTCACAAGGCCACCTCTGCATGTATGTCGGAACGTTGCGGCTAAAAGGGGGGGAAGTATTACGTACCAGATGTACAAAAGTCCCTGATATTTCTGCATGGGCATTTTTGTTTTAACACGAACAGCCCATCACGTCACAAGAACCACAATATTCAATACGACGATCAGGGGAAAAATGGAAAGCTGTTCCATACTCGGTGGATATTCTCAAACCTGACTATGCATCATTTGTAACTCAACACTTGTGTGTGTATGTTTGATCATTTTGGCACTTGTCATCGAAGCACACTTGCCTCTAATTGTAAATTTCTCAAGTGTCCTGAATTCTAAAACTTGTATTGCCTCACAATTTCTCACTGTTCACGATCTACGCTTCGTTCAATGTAACACTTGGTATCAGAGCGTAGCGGCGCTAGAGAGGCATCTGACTACTTTACGAATCAGGCAGACAACCTTGCACAAGCCATCAGCGCATCTTGCACGTCAAGAATTTGCAGACTTCGCGACAACAACGCGAGGCAAGCAAGCACAACCGACGACCAGCAGCGGGTCTTCAGCAATGACTTTGGCCATGGAGGAGAAGAACGTGCCAATGCATCCAGACCCTGATGCGATAGCGAATACTTGCGTGGCAGGATTTGTGGTAGCTAAGACAAACCCCTACGGCTTTGGCAACCAATCTGGTTACGAATTGGATGGCGATGAACTAGCAGCCCCAACCGACAGCCTCAACGATGACAACAAGGACGGTAGGTGGCACTGGACGAAAAGCACGGATCAACAAGGAACTGACAAATAGGCTCTTCGCACTCAAAGGAACCAACAACCACCTACTCCAAGAACAAAATGTCGCGATGGAGGCTCTTCGCAATTCAATCATGCATGAAGCGGTGCTCGTCAAGAGAAATTCCAAACTTTCGAGCAAACCCAAAACTTGTCCGATTCCACCAGAACTGTTCCATCCTGCAAACTCAAAAGGACCAATAGTCCAGGTGTGGCTGACGCGTTTGGAGGTGTACTTCACAATTGCTGGGGTCAATGACGACAAAAAGAATTGACCTAGCGGCCAGTCTCTTGCGTGGCACAGGGTTACGTTGGTGGTCCGATCCAAAGATCATCCAACTGTAGTAGGAGACCGGCGGAGCCTCATCGGGCGCCCACGGCGCACATCTCACATCAGACCGTAGGCGTTCTACCCTTGGGGTAGATCAACCCACAGTGACAATATGCGCTGACGCCACCAACCGAATTGAATGAATTTTCACGCAAGATATCTACACGCTTTCGATGAGTGAATGAGAAGTCGAACGCACGGTATAAGCTCCAATGTCTACGTCAGCAGTCGAGCATAATGAAATACACGCGTAGATTAGGTGAGATCATCACAGGAGTAGACATCACCCATGAAAAACTCGGTTTTCACTACAGAAATGGCCTCAAAGGAGATATCTAGCGGGCAATCGCTATCTTTGGCATCCAGAATGACTTTTCATGGATGATTGCATTAGCAAAAAGGATCTACACCACCGACTACAATGCTCGAATCCAGGGATCCTACTGCTGGCAAACTCCTAACCACAATTATTGTGGAAATGGAGAAAACCACTTGGCGGACTCCTCGACTCCGATGGAAGTTGATGCCATCAACTAGAGAGATACGCAAACATGTTCCAACTTTGGAAACTTTGGGCACATCGCTCGCAATTGTCAGAGCAAGCAGTAGGCCAAAAAGAGGGGGAAGTCGCACAAAAATGAGTCGTGAAACGACAGAGAACAGGAACAAAAGGGGCAACTCTTGTCCAAGAGGAACAATCTGCACCGAACCATCGCCCATCTGAACAGCCTACAACGTCGCAGAGGGTTTCTGAGATCAAAAAAATTGACGAGGGGTACGAGGAAAAACAACCAGTGATGGTGTCACAAATTCAGCCTTGATGACGCAAAACTCGCAAAATGGTACTGGCACTATTGGACGAAGGGGCTTCACACAGCTTTTACATGGTTTGCAAGATTGGATTTGCATAACAAACCAGGGGTGTTTGAAGGAAAAACCGGCAACAGAAGACTACAGTGTAGATACTTTGAGAACCACCACGACTACAAGTGGGAGATCTACGGGGTGTAACAGTCTGGAGATATTGTCCAATGAGCGATTACAAAATCATCCTCAGACAAGATCTCCTGTAGCGGCACAATCCGTAGGTCGACTAGAAGAGCGGCGACGTCTACATGGAAATCGACGACGCCAAACGACAACTTCCGCATGCGATGCGGAAGCCGACAGTGGAAGTAACATAGGTGGAAGCAGCACAGGAAGCAGCAGAAGCCGAAAAGCAACAACCTTTGCAGCCGATACCGCTCAACGTGGGCAAGCACTGTATACGACACGGAGCTCGTACATGGCTCATACATCTCAAGCCAATGGGAGAAGCGGAAATGGCAGCAGCTGACTCATCATTGGCCTTATCAGCCTCATTGGTGTCAACAAAGTTTGTGATGGTACTCGAAGTGTTCGCACCCCTCATCCAGGAATTTGCAAACATCTTCTTTGACAAACTTCCGAAGACCTTACCTCCTCGGCAAGACATCGACTATCATATCGAACTAAAGCCAGGCAGCAGACCTACCGTTTGAGGGACCTATCAGATGAGCAATCACGAGCTGACCGAGCTGAAAAGGCAGCTCAACGAGATGTTCGGTCACAGGTTCATCCGCACATCCATGTCACCATACGCTGCACCAGTACTATTCGAAAAACCAAAAACTGGCGAGATGCGAATGTGCGTGGATTATCGGGCGTTGAACGATGCTACCATCAAGAACCGCTACCCTCTTCCCGGAGCTCACAAACTTTTCAATCAACTTCGAGGGACTCAAGTTTTCAGCAAAATCCACCCACGCATCGAACATCACCAAATACGTGCGGCAGACGCCGACATCAAGAAGACGGCATTCCAAAATCGTTACGGGTACATTGAGTTCATGGTCATGCCATTCGGACTCACAAATGCCCCAGCGATGTTTATAGCGGTACTAAACAACATTTGTTGATCGTACCTTGCCGATTATGTCGTGATGTACCTCAACAAGATTCCGGTGTACAGCCGCACCCCAGAGAAGCACGATTGACATCAAAGAAAAGTCCTCAAAATTGTACAATTAGAGTTTTTTTTGGGAAACTCTCAAAATGCGACTTCAGTCTTCGTTCAAACGAGTTTTTGGGTCACATCATCAACGGCGGATGGATCACATTGGGTCAGAATAAAGTAGCAGCAGTCGCTGATTGGTCGATGTCGACCAACGTTCAAGAAAATCATGTTTTTCTCGGATTGTGGAATCACTATTGGCAATTCGTACGGGGCTACGCCCGAATGTTGGCGCCTCTTTCCGACCTGACTAAAAAAGAAAACGATTGTCTGTGGGTAGACAGAAAACAAGAAGCGTTCACCGCTTTGTGCACTCTGTGTCCTTGGCGCCAGCCCTATGATTAGCCGATCAAACGGTCGACTACGTCATTGCCACGGATGCATCAGACCGAGCCATTGGCACGATTCTTTTGCAAGACCATGGCAACGGCAAACAACCGGTTGCCTACATGTCTCAGAAATTGCAAGGACCGGAATTCAACTACGCAGTACATGACAAGTAGATGCTAGCAGTTGTGGATGATTTCAAGACGTGGTAATGTTATCTGGAGTGTTGCCAATGCATCGTGCGCACCGACCACCATGCGTTGAAACACTTTAAGACGCAGCCAAATCTCAATCGACGTCAAACTCGATGGATGGAGTTCCTTGAATCCGGGTTTGACTACGAAATCGAGCACCAGCCAGGCAAAATCAATCCGGCGGACCTTCTCACCCACCAACCATATTCTATGGCTGACGTGGCAACGGTACAGGTAGAGCAAGACCTGTACTTCCAAGGACTGTTTGCCTGAGACTAAGTCCAATACGGCAGATGTGATGAAACAAAATTCTGGTTCGACACACCCTACAGTCGACCGTGCTTCACTCGCCAAGTGGTCTTTCCCCCGAACGATAAACTTTGCCGTATGCTACTCGAAGAGTTCCATGACACCGGACAAGTTGGAAATTTTGGAGAGGACAAGACGCGGAAGAAGCTGCCGAAAAAATATTTGTGGGACAAGATGCAATCCGACGTAGCCAACTTGCAAAACCTGCGACACCTGTCAGCGACAAAAATCCCGTCGCACTAAGTCACACGGACTTCTGCAACCACTCCCTGTTCCGACGGAACCATGGGCACACATCTCCATGGACTTCGTCATAAGATAACGAGTCAAACCCGAGGGATATGACGCAATCCTTGTGGTCGCCAAGAAGTTTTCCACAATTTCCCACTTCATCCCGACAACGGCCACCGTCACCGCCAAGGGAACAGTATGGTTGTTTCTAAACCTCAACGTGCGGCTACATGGCATACCGAGAACCATCACAAACGACAGAGACGGTTGATTTACTTGTCATTTTTGGCGCGAATTGATGACTCGCTACGGCAGCAGATTTCAACATTCAACGGCATTTCATCCTCAAACTCACGATCAAACTGAGCTAACAAATTTGATGCTCAAACACCTTTTTCAAACACTTTGCGAACCTCATGGGACGGATTGGGCACAAAAACTCTCGACTGCCAAAATCATATATCATTCGTTAGTTTCCACCGCAACAGGGATAACTTCATTTGAAATGGTGTATGGAAATTCTTCCACCACACCAGCCAGACTAGAAAGTCGCAGCAACATTCCCCTGGTCGACGTTCAATTTTGAGACTTTACCACCATCTGGGTGGAACCACGGCTGACCCTTGCAAAGACACATCGGTGATGAAGCAAGCAGCTGGCTGACATCGCAGCGACGACATCTTCATCGCTGGGGACAAAGTCCTCAACTCGGCAAACATGAAGCTTCACGGATCCAACTGTTCAAAGCTCAAACCCCAATGGTTGGAACTCTTTGAGATCGAGCACATGCAAACCCTTGTGGTTGCACGACTCAAACCCCCCAACACCATGCAAGTTCATGAGGTGTTCCATGTCAGTAGACTCAAGCACTACCGAGACCCCGGAGAGAACTTCCTTGGTAGAGATGTCCCTCCTCCACCTCCAATTGAATTGGATGAAGGAATGGAGTACGTCATCGAGGACTTCCTCGGCCACGATGAGGCAACATGACAGAATATCTCGTCAAGTGGCACGGCTACGACGTGGCGCACAACAGCTTGGAGTCCCACGGCAACTTTGAGACATTGATCATATCATTGACGACTACTTCCGTCGTCTATAGGCCACATCTACAGGCAAGCCGGGACATTGTAGCTAAAAGGGGGGGAAGTGTTATGTACGATATGTACACGAGTCCCTAATGTTTTCGAGTGGGCATTTCTATTATCACTCAAACAGCCCACCGCGCCGCAAAGACCGCGATATTCACTTCAACCATTGAGAGCAAATTGGCCAACTGCCCCGCACTTAGCAGATATTCCCAAACCTTTCAACAGTTCCGACCACTCTTGTGAACATACGAACAGAATGATCACGACCTTTTGGTCGACTTCTTGACGTACCGCGATGAATATAGATTCATAAAGATGCATCTCGCATCTTCATTGTCAATTCTCAAGGATCCCGGACTTCTCGGCAGAAATTCTCTAATCCAACCACTCACCACACGACTCCGCACGTGTCGCTCGAAAATGGACCCACCGACCCCGACTATGCTTCATTCCTAACTCGACACTTTTACTTGAATGTTTGATAACTTTGGAACTTGTCATAGAAGTACAGTTACCGCTAATTATACACTGCTGAAGTGTCCCAAATAATAAATCGTGTTTTGCCTCCCAACTTCTACCAGTTCACCATCAATGATCGGTTCAAGGTAACACAACAACGTGGCTTTGCAATATCCACAGGTACAAGGGGGCTTTGGCGAGAATGACGTTCAAATGCGGAGTATCTGGGTATTTTTGGGTTATGTTGTAACCTATTGTTATCGGTTCTTGGGAACGTTTTTGGGACGTCCGCCAACCTGCAATCTGTGAACGGTACTCTGTTTCCAAGTGGGACTTACAAAACAACACAAGAATATCCGACAAGGCCAAATTTTAAAGATGTACTACTTTTGTTTCTCTCACACGCTCCGGACTGGTCAACGAGACGAGCTCAGTTGACCACATCACTCTCCGGACGTGAGAGGAACTAGCCAGGAATGAACTGCTACATGCTCCAAGACAACTGAGCCTACAAACCCGGATCCAAGTTACACTACACCAAAACTGAACTGTTAGATAAATGTGCTTAAGAAAGGAGAAAAAAATTGAAACATGATGTTGTTGTGATTTGTGACATTCCTGTCAACATGTACAGTTTACTGTGACCACTCGGCCGTGTCCATACTCATGAAGATCCCTAATGCGGACCCTGGAGGCACCGGTGCGTCATCTGGTGGCGGAATACCATCCTCGAGCTGACTGACAACCGTTTCAGAGCTCCTGACGTTGCCCGAGACCTCCTCCAGTTTCTCTGCAGCACACAGGAGTTTATCGGTGGACTGCCCGTGGGCCCGATTTGCATGTTTTTTTATTGTGTGTCCACCGCTTAATGCTGGATGCATGCATGTGACTAGTCGTAGCGTCCGGCTTCTCATTGTGCACGTCTAGGCTCACACGACGTAGCGTTCTGATATGTCTCTGCAGAGTTACGGCCAAATCATTGGTTTTGGGCCGGTTTTAAGACAGATCTTGCACTGCCACGTGCGACACCCATCGTGCGTCGCGGTAGGTACTTATGCCATGGACCTGTCATTTGTCATCTCTCTCTGCAAATGGTATTGAAGCATTTTGACACTTTGCCTTGTGTCTCCTAGCCAGACCGTTGCCGGTATGTGCACGACATGTGACTGTCATCACCGACTGACCAGGCACTGATGCCTAGTCAGTGGCTGTGTTGTTAGGAAGCTTCCATGCATCTTCTAATGGTATCAGAGCGGTGAGACGGTTCTCACCAAGCTGTGCAGCAGAGATGCAGCAGAGCAGCAGTAGTGAGAGCCACAGCTGCAACAGATCCACAGGGACCCGTCGATGACAGCAGACCGGCGTCAATGTCGCTCACCATCACCACGTAAGAGTGTAGTCGCCAGTAGCATTCAGCAGCAGCAGCAGTAGCAGCAGTGCAGCAGGGTTGCAGCACAGCGGCAGCGGCAGCAATAGCGATCGCAGCAGCGCACAGCGGCACCACCACAATAGCAGCGTGTGACGGCAGCAGCACAGTGGCAACGCAGCAACAGTGGCAACATTTTTTACTTGCTGACGTCATCAGGTCTTGCTGATGTCAGCAAATTTCTGCTGACGTCAACACTTGCCTTGGTGAATTTTTTGGTCGGAGGGTCAAACGTTGCCAGTGTTTCAACTCCTCAAGAAACACTCACGTTTCTGTAATTCGACCACGTTGACGTCTCGGCCCATAACAAGCGGCACCATGGCTCCGACCAACGAGAAGGGAAAGAGGGTACTAGATCCTTCTTCTTCCTCCTCAAAGGTCATGAGCCCACGTTCGCAAGCCACTGAGGACCTACGGAGCCAGCAGGACGAGATGCGTCGCTTGCAGCGAGAGCAGAATGACGCCATCCATACACTTACCGAGCTTCTTCGAGGACATTCCACGACTCCACGACAGATTCCTGAGGGAACAGCCGGGGTTGTACCCTCTACACAGCAGTCAGCTCCAACATCGGAGACAGGAGCTGGAGCCGACCCGCCACCTCTTGACCCTTTGGATGAGGATCCAGAAATGCCAAGCATGGAGGGCGACTCCCCGAAGCGCGAGATTTGTGTGCTTCAGGATTGCATCCGCCAGATATAGACAAGCTCTCAGCCTTCACACACGTCTTGCTTTCCAGAGTTTTGATCGTTGCCTGATCTCCACCTCAGTGACTTCCCTCTTCCCGGTGTCTTTCCCTTCCCTCATCCTTCTCAGCCTGTGGTTGCTCTCCCTACAGAGTGGCAACTTAAGGACTTCGAGACGCTGCCTCCACGGTACGTCAGCGAGGATGGGTTTGACTGCTGGGCAATCCTCTTTCACGTCTGGGCCACTTCAAAGGGTGCGTGGCCCTACTACCACAGTCCGTATCAGACTACAGACCGAGCTCAAATGTTGACAGCGACTAGAGAGATGCGCGGACTTCTCTACGCCATGCCGCGCGTGATGGTCGTCAACTTCCGCTCATTCTTTGGCAAGGCGGGCACAGGCACCGGCGCAGATCCACACGGGGGCTGGGACCTAGCATTCTCCCTACTTGCTACCAAGATGCATGCCACCCGCGCCGCGCATATCCGTGCTCTTCACTCCCTTTGCCAGGGGCCTGTTGAGCCTGCAGACGACTATTGGCAACGTGCCATGCGCATTTACACGCCTTGGGACCTCAGGAGGCACACAGTTGTGGGCGCTCCGCACGCTCATGCTTGGGGTTTGCCTTGAGCACACAGATATCTTCACACGGTACAGCGATGCCGTGCTCGAGCCTTTTTCAGCCTCACTACAGCTTCTTCCCTCGGCACACCAACTTTTCCTCCAGGTGGCTTCCGCCCATGAGGCAGTCGTGGCCCATCAGGAGACCTCCATTATTGCAGCAGTCGTTGCATCAACACCGACGCCCCTCCTGCAGACCTCTTCTCCATCCTCTGTCTTGTCCTCCTCCCCTTCTGGCCCGATTACACCGAATCAGACACAGGGTGTTGCAGTAGCAGCACAAGGGAAGAAGGGGGGACAGAGGTGTGGCACAGGCCAACAGCAGCCGCAGCAACAGCCGTCATCGAGTAGTAGCAGTGGATGCTCTGTTTACTGCTACAACTATGGAGGCGCCCATAGCTACACCGAGTGCCAGTAACCGCTCGACTGGGCGCGGATTACTCGTGGGCTCCAGGCTGCGCACGCATTACGATCTATGTCTAGCAGCACATCTTCCGGGCGCGCAGCGACCACGACCACAGCAGTTCCCGCTTCACCACTAGCAACTAGAGGCGATCCAGAGCCACGTGACCGCACCATTGCAAAGCTCCGACACCTTCTGGCACTTTGATTGCAGAGAGGTGCGAGTGTGTTCTCACAGCCGGGTGGTTCACAGACTGTCTGTTCGCCTGTCTTTGTGACTTAGGATGACTCGTGTGGGGGGGTACAGTAAGCATGTGATGACGATGGGCCTGACAGTACGAAATGGATTCATGAGTCTCACCTTTATGCCCTTCCACGTTCCTCCCCAACTGCTGCCCAGCGTCCGTCCGAGGCCGAGTGTTCTGTTGCTCGTTGTACAGTGACGTCCTCTAGTCGTGATCCCGTTGGCACTTGGATCATTGACTCCGGTGCCACTCATCACATGACTTGTCATCGTAGTGATTTCGTTGTTCTCGGACATCTTGCATCCGTTCGTTCTGTCCGCACAGGCTCTGGTCAGTCCTTGCTAGTCCAGGGTGTTGGGGTCATCCATTTCGATGGTCCGTCTGGCCCCCTGTATCATTTTGAAGGGTTGTTTGTGCCTGACCTTGAGCTCAGCTTGATTTTTGTGCGTGCTTGCACACTGATGGGACTCTCTGTGGAGCACACTGCAGAGTCCACGACTGTGACTGCTCTTGACAGTCACAGCGTTGTCCTTCGTGCCTCTCTCGTGGATGACCTGTACCATGTTTCTCGGACTTGCTCCTTTCTCTCCCTCCCCTTCCGCTCGTGTTTTTGTCACTGGTTTTCTATCTCCTGAGCACCAGCGATTGCTTCATCGTTGCCTGTGTCGTGTAGGCTCCGACACTGTGTCGAAGCTCATTCTAGCACAGCCCGCCCTCGGTCTTGACGCAGCTTCTTTCGAGAAGCCGCCCAAGGCCGACCGCCTCTTTTGCGCTCAGGGTAAGATGCATCATTGCACCTACCCTGTCTCCAGTTCACGCGCACTTTGCCCTCTTGAGTTAGTTCATTCAGACCTTCTTGGTCCCCTACCTGTCGAGTCTCTGTCGAATCGGGGTCGATACGTCCTGACCCTGACTGATGACTTCACCCGGATGCGGTGGGTCTACAGCCCGCGCCAGAAGAGTGACGCTGCTCTCGCGGTTTGTCTCTAGCTAGTGATGGCTGAGCGGCAGTCTCGCCACACGCTGCACACCTTCTGCTCGGATTGGGGCAACGAGTTCCTTGGTGAGATGGACAGTTTATTCGCTAAGCACGGGATCCTTCACCAGGTCTCCGCTCCTGCTACTCCTCAGCAGAACAGTGTTTCTGAGTGCTGGAACCGCACTATGGAGGATGCGGTTTGCGGTATGTGGTCTGAGTGCGGTCTTCCAGAGTCCTTCGTCTTTGAAGGGTTCGCCTACATGACTTGGGTCTGGAACCGCCTCCCGCACGGTCCTCTTCCGGACCACGTCACACTGTATGAGCTCTGGTTCGGCCACCATGCTGACTTGTGCCTCACTCGTGTTTGGGGATCCTTGGCTTCTGTGTGGTACGCTGAGGACAAGCGGGGGTCCAAGGTCTCACCGCATGGCCCCTTATGCGCCTTCGTCGGTGTTTCCCCACGGTCGAAGGCATGGTGTTTTTGGGACCCTACTCGTCGCCGCATTATTGACTCCTGCAACGCGCTGTTCTTTGAGTCCCTCACCTACCGTGCTCTGACTTTGATCACGTCGCTGTCCGTCACACATGTTCCCGCGTGTGAGGTTTATCGACGGATGGGGGAGTCTACGCCTGCGACACCGATCGCCAGGCTAATGTGTCAGTTCAAGCTCCCTCCACCTCTCCGATGCTTGATGACCCAGCAATCATGGCTGTCGGTCAAGAGATCTCTCCAGCACCGCCGGCTTCTACTCCTGCCCCTTCACGCCCCACAGGTACCCATGATCCTGTACCTATGCGTACTCCTGCGCCCATACCTGGGTCCGCCAGCACCCCTGCCTCTGTGCGTGGACCTGCCTCACCTGCTCCTACTGTCACACCGAGCCCTGTGTCTCCCACACTCACATCTCCTCGCACGGCATCACCAGCTCCCTTGCCTCAGTCCTCCCTAGCTATGATTGTGCCCGTTCCTAAGCCAGAGGTGCGCCTCTTGAGCCCGGGTTACTCCCGTGAGCCTGGTGGTCCCCTTCGACCATTGGACTCTGGAGCTCAGCAAGTGTCGGGTCATGCGCCCAGGCGCTCTACTTGCAACATCGTGAGTGATGATCCCGGCACAAAGGCCCTCGGCCTGAGTGTGAGCACTGAGCACATGGAGGTACATCGAGCGTGTCTTGTAAGGCACAACCTCGTCACTCACAAGTTTCATATCACTTATGATGCAGCATCCGATCGTGTGGTCGTCACACCTAACACTGAGGCGTGCGCTCTTGCCACGCAGATCTCTCCCTCTATGGCGCCTGAGCCTGGCACACTGAGGGAAGCTCTCTCATCACAAGATGCTGACGCGTGGCGTGCTGCTTGCAAGGATGAGCTCCGCGCCATCCGAGAGCACGGGGTTTACAAGCTAGTCGACCTTCCACCTGAGAGGAAGGCTATTCAGGTCAAGTGGATCTTTCGTAAGAAGGTGAAGCCGGACGGCTCACTGGAACGCCACAAGGCTTGCTTGGCCGTCAAGGTGTACACACAGATTGAGGGCATCGATTGCATTGACACCTTTACCCCTGTCGGCCGCATGACCTCAGCTCGAGCTCTGTTCGGTATAGTGGCTCACCGTGACTGGGAACTGCACCAGATGGATGTGAATAATGTGTTCCTCCATGGCTCTCTGGATGAGGACATTTACATGACTCAGCCACCCGGCTTTGAGGACGGTGACAAGGTCTGGCGCTTGCACAAGTCATTGTATAGCCTCAAGCTGTCTCCTCGGTGTTGGAACCAGGAGATCACTGGCACCCTGACCTGTTGAAATAGTATGCACCTTGTCCACTGCCTAGCTGGCTAGCTACACATACAGACAAGGCATGCACTGCTCTATGGAGTATGTCCCCTTAGTCTGTTTTGAGATGGGCCAGGAATGCACTGCCCATAATGGTATGTCCCCTGTGGCTCATCATAGGAACCATACCTTTTTGGCTTGGTTGAATAGGCGCCGGAGTCTCAAACGAAAGGTCACGAGTTCAAACCCCGCGATGGCCGCAATTTTCTTTGTGGCCAAAACTGGGACAGGAAGCTTCTAGGAAGCTTACTAGAGCCTGCCTTGAGGATGACACTTGGTGGTCTAAGGACGCACCAAGTAGGACTGTAGGTTGAGGTTGGCTCCAGTG
>SZWC01007770.1:6165-20841 GCA_023375785.1 Penium margaritaceum | reverse complement strand
CTCGACTCCAACATGCGTGCCATGATCCTTCTAATGGCGCTGCCGGAAAGCTGGGGGTCCTTGATCACCGTATTTGGCGGTTGGAAGGAGGCAGATCTGACGTACGAGGCTGTTGCCGAACTCGTCTGCAATGATTCCATGCGACGCAGTGGCGCTGAAGCAAACATCTCAGCCTATGCCTCTCGCTTTGGTGGACAAAGTGCAAGCTCTCGCTCCAGTCAAGGCAACAGCAGAAGCGGTGGCGGTGGAGGGAAAGGCAACGGTGGCGGGAAGAGTTCCAAGAAGCCCGGCAACTGTCACAACTGTGGCAAGGCTGGGCACTGGGCTAGGGACTGCCGTAGTCCCAACAACGAAGGCGGGAACAAAGGTGGAAAGGAGAAGAAGGAGCTCACCAACATGATGGCTAGGGGGCTGCCCATGAAGGGCGCAGCGATCCTTAGGCCCGGGGCATTCGCCCTTGACTCGGGCACCAACCACCACTCATCAAAAGAGAAGGATGGATTTGTCTCCATGGCCAAATCTGTCATGCGCATCAAGTGTGCAAACGGCGGCGTCATCCAAACCATGGGCGAAGGGGACAAGTTGATCACGTTCAACGTGAATGGTGCGGAGAAGGCAGTCAACCTTCAAAAGGTGGTGTACATGCCCTCCTTTGCAGCCAACTTGCTGTCCGTCTCACAGATCACCGACAACAACATGACAGTGGTGTTCACCGAAAAGGAAGCAGTGGCCCTTAAAAACGAGGACATCCAGATTTTGTACACCAAAGACGATCTTATGCTTCAAGTTCCAAGAGTCGACGGCCTCTACGTGCTCCAAACCAATGTCACCAAGGCGTCCGATGAGGGACTTGCATGTGCCACCAAGAAAGTGGCACCGGAGCCAAAGGATGCACCACCGGCGACCGCTGCGGCCGCCACATCAACCAAGGACACTCACGCTGAGCTGTGGCACCGGTGATTTGGCCATGTGGCCAACAGCACGCTGCAGAAAATGCAGGAGCAAGAGGTAGTCCGCGGAATGGAAGGGTGCACCATGAAGCATGGCGGAGGGTGTGCATTGTGTGAACCATGCCTCCAAGCGAAGGCAAAGAAGAAGCCATTTGGGAGATGAGGTCAACGAGCGGAGCACGTCTTGGAAGTGATACACAGTGACGTGTGTGGACCCTTTGGCACACTGTCTAATAGAGGAAGCAAGTACTTCCTGACCTTCATTGATAACCACAGCCGCACGTTGTGGATCTACTTCCTCAAAACAAAGGGAGAGGTCAAGGAGAAGCTCCTCGAGTTTGTCGCCATGGTGGAGCGGCAAACGTCCAAGAAGGTGAAGATGCTCCGAAGTGACAACGGGGCTGAGTACGAGGCATGCAAGCCTTGGCTCAAGCATCATGGCATCCGCCATGAGCAAACCACCCCTTACAACTCCCAAAGAAACGGCGTTGCTGAGAGGATGAACCAGACCCTACTCGGTATGGTGTGAAGCATGCTCATCGACGCCAAGCTCCCACCTCGCTTTTAGGCAGAAGTAGCAACAACGGCCTGCTACCTCTTGAATCTCACACCAGCAACCGCCTTGCAGAAGCGTGGAAAGGAGCAGGACAAGCAACTGAAGACCCCACAAGAAGCATGGTCGGGAAAGAAACCCAACGCATCTCATCTCAAGGTGTTTGGGTCAACTGCATGGGTGAAGATCCATTCGGGAGAAGGTGGAGGCAAGCTTGACGCACGTTCCAAGAAGTGTGTCATGGTTGGGTATGACACATCACACAAAGCCTATCGGCTTTGGGACCAAGCAGCAGGCAAGCTCATGAGGAGCCGCGACGTTGTGTTTGAAGAACGCACCCTTGGAAAGGGAGAGCTACTGGACCCGACCCTCGCTCCCAAAGCAGGAGAGTGGATAGTGTTGCTTGAGTCCGGAGACCAAGCACCCGACAACTGGCTCACTTTGCCAGCAGGTGGTGGGAATGGGAGAGCAGCTGTGGAGGATGACGCATCATCTGACATGGATGCGGATATCGAGGCGTCCGGGGCTTCTGAGTCTGACTTGGAGTCTGACGACTCTTCTCATGACGACGACGACGACGACGACAAACCACCACCTGTAGAAGCACCAGCACCAAAGCAAGAAGCTGCACCACTACCCCGGCGTAGTTTGCAACTAAAGAGAGCACCTTTGCAGTATGAGGATGATTGAACCGGCCTTAGCTGGTCGTGCATGGCTCAAGGAGAGTCATCCACAGTGGCGGAGGCAATGAATGGCCCAGATGCAGCCAAGTGGAAGGAGGTAGTGGATAGCGAGCTCGCGTCCATTACCGAGAACGGCATGTGGGTGCTGGTGGATAGACCCGACAAGACCCACGTGGTGGGATCAAAGTGGGTCCTCCGAGTGAAAAAGAAGCAAGACGGCACCATCGACGAGTTCAAGGCAAGGGTAGTGGCTAAGGGTTTCTCTCAACGCCCGGGCTCCGAGTACGATAAGACGTTCACGCCCGTCGTGACCTTTGCCTCCATCTGCTCTCTCCTTGGCATTGCAACCGCAAAGAACTTGGAGATACACCAAATGGATGTCAAGACAGCTTTCCTTTATGGGAAGCTTGACAAGGAAGTGCTGATGGAGGTGCCTGAAGGAGTTGAAGCTCCCAAGGGCAAGGTGTGCAATTTGGTGAAAGCACTCTACGAGCTGAAATAGGCCCCAAGGATGTGGTACAAAGAGATGGATGATTTCATGACCGGCCTCTCCTTTGCGCATTGCCAGAATGACCTGAGCATGTACATGCGCGATGATGGGAGAGGGGTGATGCTGGTTGCGCTGTATGTGGATGATCTGATCATCTACTCGTCTTCGGTCAAGCTGCTGGATGAGCTGAAGTCTGACTTCAGCAAAAGGTTCAAGATGAAGGACATGGGTCCTCTCGAGTTCTACCTTGGGATTGCCATCCACCGCAACCGAGTAGTAGGCACCATCGAGCTCAACCAAACCAAATACATTGGTGAGGTACTAAAGCGTTATCACATGGAAGACTACAAACCTGTCACCACCCCAATGACGACCGATACAAAGTTGAAGGCCTCCATGTCGCCAAGCAACGAAGTAGAACAAAGGGAGATGCAAGACATCCCCTACCAGTCCACCGTGGGTAGCATCATGTACGCCATGGTAGGAACTCGTCCGGACATCTGCTATGCTATGGGACAAGTGAGCAGATTTGTGGCCAACCCTGGGCCACAACATTGGCAAGCAGTCAAGCGCATCTTGCGCTGCCTGCAGAAGACACGTCACATGGGCCTCATCCTTGGAGGCAAAGAAGGAATGGATCCCCTTCGCCTGAAGTGCTACACCGACGCTGACTGGGGAGGAAATCTCGAAGATAGGAAATCCACCTCTGGATACGTGTGCATCTTGAATGGCGCTGCCATCTCATGGGCCAACAAGAAGCAGGATTGTGTTTCCGTGTCCACGGCAAAGGCAGAGTACGTTGCTTTGTCTGAGGTGTGAAAGGAGACTCAATGGCTTCGCAGTCTCATTGGCGAAATGACAATGCCACAGAAGGATGCCACGGTCGTACACGTGGACAACATGAGCGCCATCTCGATAGCTAAAGACGAGATCCTCTCCCGGCGAACGAAGCACATCGACATACGTTACCACTACTCACGTGACCTGGTCATGAAGAACGTGGTGGACTTGCAGCACTACGGAACAAAGAGCATGCTTGCTGACTGCATGACAAACCCGCTAGAGAGCGACTTGCACTATGCAGGCATTCGTGGATTCGGCATGAGGAGTGCGGCAGGAGAAGGGTGAGCCCTAAGGCATTGATGGCATCCAGTAAGCGACAGATGGACAGAGGTGCAAGGGAGATATTTTTTGAAATAGTATGCACCTTGTCCACTGCCTAGCTGGCTAGCTACACATATAGACAAGGCATGCACTGCTCTATGGAGTATGTCCCCTTAGTCTGTTTTGAGATGGGCCAGGAATGCACTGCCCATAATGGTATGTCCCCTGTGGCTCATCATAGGAACCATACCTTTTCGGCTTGGTTGAATAGGCACCAGAGTCTCAATTGAAAGGTCACGCGTTACAACCCCGCGACGGCCGCAATTTTCTTTGTGGCCAAAACTAGGACAGGAAGCTTCTAGGAAGCTTACTAGAGCTTGCCTTGTGGATGACACTTGGTGGTCTAAGGACGCGCCAAGTAGGACTGTAGGTTGAGGTTGGCTCCAGTGGATCCACTACAAGCAGAAGCTTTAGCAAAGCTCTGCAAGTATGAAAACCTATACCTTGCATGCATCCATTTACAGTTCTTACCTTTGAGACTCCTCATAGAGTGTCCAACCAAAGGTAGACACTAAAGACCAACATGCGGACTTCGTGAGGTTGCAAACCAAACGAACCTAAAGTGTGGATCCCTCGTTCGAGGGTGATATGACATCTTGGTTGCAATACCAAGAGCGGTTGGCGGCCTCCCATGTCGGGACCTGTTTTCTAGACCGTTGCTATCCGGCGCATTGACATGACCCGTGCGGGATATGTAGAGAGTGAGGCAGATCCCTCTCTCTTCATCTGACAGACGCCTGAGCAATTCACCACCATCCTGGTCTATATCGACGACCTTCTGATCACGTCTCCTCCATTGGAGACAGTGAAGGAGGCCAAGGATGTCCTCCAGACTGCGTATAGGATGAAGGACCTTGGTCCTGCAGCGCTGTTTCTTGGCATGGAGATTGTGCGAGACCGCAGACGTCGCACTCTACTACTGCATCAAGCCCGATACGCACGTGTCTTGAGGGAGCGCATTAGCAATCTTCTCGGCACAGTGCCCACGGTTTCCACACCTCTTATGCCTGACGGGCAGAATGCTCTGAAGGTTAACGAATCCACACAGCTGGGAGAGACAGTGGATGTGACCCTATATCTCCGTCTCATCCGATCTCTGATGTACCTGGCCACTACCACACATCCTGACATCGAATTTCCCGTCCACCTCCTTGCCCAGTTTTTACAGGCTCCACTCACTAGAGCCCTTCACGCGGCTGTGCGAGTGATGTGGTACATGGTTTCCACACCGTACTTTGGACCCTGCTTTCGCCGGCAGTGTTGAGTGGTCCTTGACAGCTACACTGACAACGACTGGGCCTGGAGCCCAGATGGATGCAGTCGCACCGGTTACGTGTTCCTACTTGATGGGACCGCTGTTTCCTGGCGCAGTTGGAAGCAGGGCTGCATTGCACATAGCTCATCGGAGGGAGATTACACTACTTTTGGTGCACGGGCTGCTGAGGCAGTATGGCTGTAGTGCCTGTTCCATGAGGTTGGCCACTCAGTACCTGCAATTGCGCTTCGCTGCAACAACCAGAGTGCTTATGCCATTGCGGTTGAGCACCACTTAGTGCGTGATCTGGTGGACTGACACGTGATCTCCGTCACTTGGGTTGGCACTGACATGTAGCGTGCTGACTTCTTGACGAAGGCACTAGCACGCGGAAAGTTTCTGGTGGCCATTCATTCTGTTGGACTTCGTCCCTTCCCTGAGAGTGGTTGAGTGTGGGGTGTGTCCATGTCCATGTCACATTTGTCGTTGCACTTGTTTTTGTATTCATCTCAGTGTTGCACGTGTACGGACATGCGTACCATCGGGTCATGGGGGAGTGTTGTGATTTGTGACGTTCCTGTCGACCTGTACAGTTTACTATGACCACTTGGCCGTGTCCATACTCGTGAAGATCCTTGATGTGGACCCTGGAGGCACCGGTGCGTCATCTGGTAGCAAACTACCATCCTAGAGCTGAATGACGACCGTTCCTGACGTTACCCGGGACCTCCTACAGTTTTTCTGTAGCACACAGGAGTTTATCCGTGGACTGCCCGTGGGCCCGATTTGCATGCTTTTGTATTGTGTGTCCACTGCTTGATGCCGGATGCATGCAAGTGACCATTCGTAGCATTCGGCTTTAAATTGTGTACGTGTAGGTTCAGACGGCGTAGCGTTCTGATATGTCTGCGCAGAGTTACAACCAAAACAGTGGTTTTGGGCCGGTTTTAGGAAAGATCTTGCACTGCCGCGTGCGACACCCGCCGTACGCCGCGGCAGGTACTTAAGCCATGGACCTGTCATTTGTCATTCCTCTCTGCAAATGCTGTTAAAGCATTCTGAAACTTTGCCTTGCGTCTCCTAGCCAGACCCTTGCCGGTGTGTGCACGACTTCAGACTGTCGTCATCGACTAACCAGGCATTGACGCCTAGTCAGGGGCTGTGTCTCTAGGAAGCTTACATGCATCTTCTCAGATGTAACGTATCATCTGTGATGAATAATTCACCTTCTTTCAAATTATTTTTTTGTCACACACATAATCACAACAAATCATTCTCATTGGATGGTTGGATCATATTATTGTGAAGAGAATACTACATCCATTGAATGTACATGATACAAATGACTCAACTATATTTTTTTAAGATTCATAAACGACTGCATGTATATGTACATAAAGGTAGATACATGTATGGACACAATAAATGAGTGGAAGGTAGTCCATGGAACAAATCCATGTGCGACAACAACGGTATGTTACACGCAACGCGTGCATAGTGTTGATTTGCGTGCATCTCTCATTGTACTCTGTTATGTCCTCCCGGCTTGTGTACATCGGCTTGCAGATGATTGCCGGCGAGACTTGACGCCACTGGAGTGACGCTCGGTGGAGCCGACGCACGCTGAGGCCCACTCACCCGTTGCTCGAGCCTCCTCCCTCTGGCGATGCGCTTAGCTCCATCAGCAGGCCTCCACGGTGGTCGGACCGCCGGCAGTTACTGACACTGGAGATGCTGCTTGCATGCACCTAGCGCTGTGTCTGGCTGTGGCATTGCGTGTGCAGCATCATGCGGTGCCTAGGGTCCATGTCTCCTCCTGCATGGCCCTATTTGGCATCATTGACTGTCGTAGGCACTGCCTGGGTCCGGGCAGCTATAACTTCTTGTAGCTATTTTTCTAGCTGATTCTGACCACATGACTGTGTTTGCAACGTTGGTATTATGGTATGGTCCACTTTTCAGGCAAAACAGACGACGCCCGGGTTCTGGGCTGTCAGGCGTCTGGCAGGGCTCACCGAGAAAACCCTGCCTGCCAGAAAAAAGGTCTAGCATTATTTTCTGATTAGCTGGTTAGCTGAGTAACAAGTTCTACACTAGTAGGGGGGGAGCTAGAACTTGGAGGGGTCTCCCATTGTTGCTTATTCTTCATTCCTAATCAGTTACTTTCAGTTTTCAATTGCTTTCTGGCGCTAACACTGGCGCACGCGTTTCTGAGTAAGAAACCCAGAGCTTCCAGACTTAGACTCTAGAGCAGCCGACTGAGGGGGCAGCGGACTTAAGCAACGAGCGTGGAAGCCCGCACGTTGCATCAACAATGCATGCTGCCCCAACCCGTTGCCTAGGTTTTGAGCTTGGTATCAGAGCCAGAGCGTAGCAGGAGCAGCAGAAGATTGGCGTATAGGTGCCAGATAACGCCGGCGGACCCCCATACGCGCCAGTGCAGGGGAAATGCTACCCGATTGTTTCCGGCAGCATTGACCCACCTGGTGGCGGCGTTAGATTTTTTCCCACGGCCAGTGGGCCAGGGGAAATGCTGCCAAATTCTTTTGGCAGCGCTGACCCCCACGCGTGACGTGAGGAGGTGAGCGGCTGCCCGCGTCCAACACCTGCGGGCAACGACGCACGCTGCAATGTCACCCAGGTATTATGACTGGCACCAGCATGCAGCAGCAGAAATCTACAACAGTGGCAGCCGTAGGCAACGACAGCAAGCAGTGGTAGCAGCAGCCAGCAGCAGCTGCGTGCAACAGTAGCAACAGCAGCAGCCCGCAGCAGCAGCTTGCAGCAATAGCAGCCCGCAGTAGCACCTCGCAGTAGCAACAGCCTATAGTAGCAGCAAGCAGCAGTGGCAGCAGCGGCAGCATCTGTAGTAGCGTGCAGCAGTAGCAGCAAGCTGCAGTATCGTGCAGTAGTAGCAGCAAGCTGCAGCAACCGCAGCTGCGAGGCGCAACAGCAGCCAGCTTCAACAACGGCTGCAGCGAGCAACTGCTAGCAGCAGTTTTTGCTGCCCGCTTCCCGCAGCAAGCAAGCAGCGAGCAGCAACCTGCTGCTGCCAGCGAGCAGCAGCTCGTTGCCAACGAGTAGCATCCCGCTGCTCGCAGCCAACAGCGGGAAGCTGCCCGCTGTGACAGACGAGACAAGGAAAAAAGAAAAGATGTGCAAGAAAAAAAATCCCCCACCCCACCACCTTTTGCTATTGTGGCTACAGCAACTACGCTTGTTGTTGTAGCCGCCACAGCAGCCGCAATAGCCCACAACAGCAACAATTGCTGCTACAACTACAGCCACATCGGTAGCAATAGCAGCAAAGCAATAGTAGCAGCCGCAGCAGTAGCAGGGGCAGTAGCTGCAACAGCAACAGCAGCAGTAGTTGTAGCAGCAATTGTAGTAGCAGTAGCACCAACAGTAGCAGCAGCAGCAGTAGCAGCAGGAGCAGCAGTAGCAGCAACAACAACAACAGCTGCAGTAGCAGCCCCAACAATAGCCACTACTGACGTCAGCATCTAGCTGCTGATGTCAATGATAACGTCATTGCTGACGTCATCAACTCACATAAAAAAACAACAAAAGGGGGCAAGGCAAGGGGGAAGTAAACCTAAGGGTGGGAAGGATGTCCACCGCCCTCAGCACACGTTCTTACTGACATCAGCACCATAAAAAAAAAGCAAACAAAAAAGGGCATCACACCATGGCTGGTAGCCCCACTTGGGAGGGGTCCTCCTCTTTTGGGGGGACCCCCACATCCCCTTTCTTGCAGCGGCTGTAGTAGCAGTAACGGCAGTTGCAGCCGTAGGAGCAGCAACAGCAGCGGCGGCACCACCAGTAGCAACAGCAGCAGGAGTAGTAGGAACAGCAGGAGCACCAGGGTCAGCAACGGCAGCAGGAAAAACAGCACCAGGAGTAGAATAGGAGGAGCAGCAACGGCAGCAGCCCTTTGACGTCATTGGCGACAACCCTGATCCCCTCGCTTCTCTTTAGAAACAGCTCGCCGCCCTGACGCAGCAGCTTGTGGCACTGCAACCGTTGGTTTCTCAGTCCGCCCCCAGTGCGCCGCCATCCTTACCCCCTCCAGGACACATCAGTCTAGCTGTGTTTGTTGCCACGTAATACCTGGCGCAGTAGCAGACTCAGCTCCAACGGCAGACTGTGACCTCCGTCCTTGGCCCACTCTAGGTGCCGGCCGCAGGCGAAAGGACTTTGAGACGTCGCCGCCGCCGCTTCAGGCCGGCGAGCAGTTCCAGAGCTGGGAGCTTAGATTCCGCATCAGGGCGCAAGGTGAGGGCCTGTGAGCATACTACACCCTGCCGTATGATGCCACCCTGGCCGACCAGTTGTATGACGCTGGTCGTGCCGTTCGAGCTCTAGTCCCTGTCGCGCCTACGACTTCCTGCGTCGCCCTCAAGCCCTTCTTAGGCAACTTCACCACGGGCATCACCCCAGACCCTGCAGCCGCGTGGCACGTCCTCACTCGTCCCCATCGCCTATCCAGCGAGGCTGAGACTAGCCGCTTACTACGAGAGTTCAACTCCCTGCACATAGGGGAGACTGAGACAGTCACCTCCTACTGCCAGCGGGCGGAGGACATCCTTCGTTGCCTCCGCAAGTCTGCCCCACCCCGTCTAGTTGCGCTCCTTACCATCAAGCGCGGTGCCACCGACGCGTACGCGGACGTCTTTGTCCACTACCCTCACAACGTCCTCTCCACCATGGCAGCCCAGGGTACCCTCATGCCGTGGGCATACGAGCTCTTCCTATGGATTGAGGAAGCTCGTCTGGAGTCCCGACTCCAATGCACGGAGGTTGTCCTCTCCCCTGTCGTCGCCTCCCCTACCGTTGTCTCTGTGGCCGTCGCCTCCCCCGTCGCAGCTACCTCATCATCGTGAGGGAAGAAGAAGCGTTGGAGCAAGGAAAACAAGGGTCAGCAGCAGCAGTCGTTGACCGGGTTCAGCGGTGGCGGCTCGATCTGCCACAACTGTGGCCAGCCCGGGCACGGGTGGTACACGTGCCCTCTACCGACGGATGAAGCATGCGTCATAGCCACCATGCGTTGCCAGCACGAGTACCGTCTCGCCTCTGCCGCCGTAGCTGTCGCCGCCTCAGACACCTCAACCTCGTCCAACAGCTCCACCACTCCGGTTGCTTTGTCAGTCCCGCCGACACCATCGCCGCAACCGTCGGCGCCGGCACAGTCATCCTTCTACACAAGCTCCAGCCCCATCACCTCGCACTCTGTCTACACTCCCGGGTCGTCCTCCCATGAGCGCCAGCTGGAGCAGTTCATCGCGCTCTAGCTCGGCCTGCCTTGCCCTCCTCCCCAGGGAAGTGCATCACTTCCTGCTCTCCTGTCCAACCCTGCATGACTGAGACTGAGCTACGGTCATGCCCCGTTTCCTCGTCTATCTCGTTGTCTATCATGGTCTCCGCTATCCCTGCCTTGTCACGCTACACGCGTGGCCTGCGACCCAAACCGTCGGTGAGCGCGCAGACCGTCGCACTGCGCTCTGTGGCACCTCGACCCTCCATGGCTCCACGTGTCTCCTCCTCTCCAACGGTCGTGAGTGGGGATCCTGGCACCAAGGCCCTCGGCTTTACCATCTCGGCCGTCATTGCAGACCTTCACCCGGACTCCGCACTGGGCTACACCATGCTTCATCATGAGCATCGGTACGTTGTCGTGGCTGCAGTCGCACGCATCCCATCTGGGGCTCGAGATGCACACGCTCTCTCAGTCCGCTCCATAGCACGCCTGGAGGACCCAGACACCATGCGCGAGGCACGAGCCTCTCCTAAGGCCGCACACTGGGACGCTGCCTGCGCCCATGAACTCGCCACTATCCGACAGCACCACGTGTATGACCTTGTCGACCTTCCTCCAGGACGGAAGGCCATCGGCGCCAAGTGGGTCTTTCGGCGCAAGTGGAAGCCCGACGGGTCCTTGGACAAGTACAAGGCTCGCCTTACAACCAAGGGGTTTGCCCATATTCTTAAGGTCGATTACGACCAGATCTTTGCCCCAGTTGGCCGGTTCTCCACTAGCCGGGCACTCTTCAGCCTAGTCGCCCAGCATGGGTGGGAGCTGCATCAGATGGATGTAAGCAACACGTTTCTCCATGGTTCACTGGAGGGTGAGGAGCTCTACATGGTGCAGCCCCCACGCTTCGACGATGGCACTGGGAGAGTCTGGCGACTGAGCAAGGCGAGGGCCTTGCTCAGTCGCCTCTATGGCCTGAAGTAGTTGCCTCGGTGCTGGAACCAAGAAATCAGCAGCTCGCTCCTTCGTGGCGGGCTCCAACGCAGCATTCCTGATCCCGCATTGTTTGTCAGTACGCGAGGCCAGACTTTCCCTGCTGTTCTGGTTTACGTCGACGATCTGCTCATTGCGTCGCCAGACACGGCTGCCATCCAGCGTATGAAGGACCTGCTGCACACCGCCTACCAGATGAAGGACCTAGGGTCTGCAAGAGTCATCCTGGGCATGGAGCTGGAGCATGATCACTCCCAGGGCGTCCTGCACATCCACCGGGCCGCCTATGTGCAGACACTGTCCACCCGCTTTGCGGAGGACCTACCACTCGTGCCGAGCGCATCCTCACCCATGTCACCCGATGGCCAGGTGAAGCTGAAGAGTCCTGACCCAACTGTTGTGGGGGAGCCAGTTGACGTGACCACGTACCTGCGAGTCATCAGGTGACTGATGTTCCTTAGGACCACGACGCGACCAGACATCGCATTCGCCGTCAACCTCCTGGCCCAGTTCTCTCAGCAGCCGCGTCACATCCACTACGAGGCCGCGATCCGAGTACTGTGCTATGTTGTCTCGACTCCTCGGCGAAGTCTCATGTTCCGCCGTCAGCCGTCTGTTGTCGCGGTGGGCTACACCGACAGTGACTGGGCCGGCAGTCCGGACGGTACGAGTCACACAGGCTGCATCTTTCTGAATGGCAGCACAGCCGTGTCCTGGCAAAGTGGCAAGCGCGGGTGCGTTGCACGCAGCACTATAGAGGCTGAGTACGTTGCTCTTGGCTCAGGCGCGTGTGAGAGTGTGTGGTTACGTCGTCTGTTGTCCGAGTTGCGTCAATCGATCGCATCCATCACGTTGCACTGTGACAATGAGAATGCCATGGCCATCGCCGACAATGACGGTGTGCATCACACACTCACAAAGCACATCAACGTTGAGTATCACTATGTACGTTCGTTGTTGCATGACGGCAGCATGAGCATCGTGTGGGTTGAGACAGCACGGCAGTTGACTGATTTCTTGACCAAGGCATTGAAGCGCGACTCGTTCAAGAAGGTTGTGAGATCAGTCGATATGCGTCCGTCATTGAGTCTCTCTGTCCTTGCTTGCGTCTCTGCTTGGCCTGGGGGAGTTTGGTCGTTGACTGTGTCTCTGTGCGCACATGTGCACTACGCCTGTTAGTCATGGGGGAGTGTTGGTTTTCGTGCATCTCTCATTGCACTCTGTTGTGTCCTCCCGGCTTGTGAACATCGGCGTGTAGATGACTGCCAGCGAGACTTGACGCCGCTGGAGTGACGCTCGGTGGAGCCGACGCACGCTGAGGCCCACTCACCCGTCGCTCGAGCCTTCTCCCTCAGGCGATGCGCTCAACTCCATCAACAGGCCTCCTCGGTGGTCGGGCCGCCGGTAGTCACTGGCACTGCAGATGCTGCCTGCATGCACCTAGCGTTGTGTCTGGCTATGGCATTGCGTCTGCAGCATCATGCGGTGCCTAGGGTCCATGTCTCCTGCTGTATGGCCCTGTTTGGCATCCTTGACTGTCGTAGGCACTGCCTGGGTCCGGGCAGCCATAACTTCTTGTAGCTGTTTTTCTAGCTGATTCTGACCACACGATTGTGTTTGCAGCGTTGGTATTATGGTGTGGTCAACTTTTCAGGCAAAACAGACAACGCCCGGGTTTTCGGCTGACAGGCGTCTAGCAGGGCTCACCGAGAAAACCCTGCCCGCCAGAAAATAGGTCTAGCACTATTTTCTGATTGGCTGGTTAGCTGAGTAACAAGTTATACACTAGTGGGGGGGAGCTAGAACTTGGAGGGGTCTCCCATTGTTGCTTATTCTTCATTCCTAATCAGTTACTTTGAGTTTTCAGCTGCTTTCTGGCGCTAACACTGGCGCGCGCGTTTCTGAGTAACAAACCCAGAGCTTCCAGACTCCAGAGGAGCCGACTGAGGGGCAAGCAACGAGCGTGGAAGCCCGCACGCTGCATCAACAAAGCATGCTGCCCCAACCCGCTGTCTAGGTTTAGAGCTCACAAGGTTACATAGTAATGGCATAGAGTTATCATTCATTCGGCCCTCATAATGGAACTGAAGAGAAAAATCTCAGAAAATTTTAAAACATTGAGACGTTACAAGAACCATATTAATTCCTCGCAAAATGGAAAATAATACAAAGATCTTCTATGGACTTCAAAGAAGTCTACTATGTACGTTACATGTTAGATTTTGTCAATATTAGAGGTCTAAAAACAGTAATTTTTCGAGGGGAAATGTGCATTCATTAATATGTTATCGTACAATGTTGGGTAATGATGAATGCTTTATGGGCAAAAAGGAAAATGTGGGATTTGTAGATGGAAACTTCATCTAATAAAATCTTAATTTAGTAAATCTACATTAGTTAATGACTGTTACATATTTGTTTTGCAATAATCTACCAAAAATTGTTTTTCTCCTAACGTTTCATTTCCGGGATCAGTTGTTTGGCTAGTCTAGCCAAACAACTGACTTGACTGGACAAAAAGCTTGGCCAAGCTTCCCGTCCAGTTTGTTGCACAAAGCGTACTGTCCGTTATCTAGCTGAATCGGTTTGCTTGTCCGATTCCGTTCTGTCCGGTTCCATCTCACGCGAAAAACCTGTGTTTGAACGCGGACAAACAGCCTTTGCTGTTCAATGCCTCGCAAGGCTCGAAGTCCGAGGAGCGGTGTAGAGTATAGAAACAATATTAAAATCTGAAAAAATACCTCCGTCCGCATCTCTGACCAATCATGATTTTTTTCTGCAAGAGAAACCGATTGTAAAAGGGTTACTATGTAACGCCAAAATGGGTAAAACACAAATTTTTAAAGAAAATTGATTTCAAAATGTTGATTTGCTCATGTGATTCCAAAACATCTTTTCCAGATATCACATTTGAATGTACTTCGGGAAAAGTACAAGCATAACAATTACATCAAACGAAACAAACACATTACATGTAAAGTTCAGATGAAGTGGAGTTTTTACATTATCTTTTTCCCTACGTTTGTCTTCGAAACTCTTTTGGTTTCACTTAACGGCAAAAATACCGATTCCCCCCTATTTTGTTACCCATGACCCTCATATACCCCTCCGACGGAAAAATAAGCCCCATATACCCCTTCGTCGGAACATTAAACCCCATTCGCCCCTATCCGGCAAAAATAAGCCCCATCCGCCCCCCAATTTTCACCATGCTCAAACAGCGACGCATGTCGCTGGTTAAGCATGGCGAAGGCTGGCATGCCTGGGAGAATGCGACCCTCCATCGCGGCCATCGCGATGGAGGGCCGCGATAGTTTCGAGGGGTGGGGCTTGGGGG
>SZWC01007769.1:102587-115483 GCA_023375785.1 Penium margaritaceum | reverse complement strand
AAGAGAGAGAGAGAGAGAGAGAGAGAGAGAGTCCATCCTTAGCTGTTAACGTTGTGTGCAGTGTGCGACGGGATTCATAGAACACATTAAGTCCAAAGAAACATTTAAAATGCACAAAGGCATTAGTTCACCCATTCATAACGGTATGGAACCACCACGCAATGGATTGGCCAATTGGACCCAAACCGTGGTGATTCAAGGTTGTCGATCCTTAGTTCATCCCATCCATTTCTCACAGGCCATGTACCTAAACTGAGCCACGTGGCGCCAACCCGGCGCTCCACACATCCTACTTGTTTGTTTAAAGCAGTTTATTTCTCAAGTCCCATGGGAGCTCCAACCGGTGCTCCCATTTATGTATGAATGTGCACCTTCTCACTTGAACATGATTGTAACAATCAGAAGATGTTGTTCTTTCTTTTTGGAATACAACCTCTTCACTTTTCTTAGTGTGGTAGACCTCACGTATCACAACCTAGCTGGTGGGTTCAAATTTGTGTGCTACGTGGTGTTTAATAAAAGGTTAATTTAAAAAAAAAACTGCATCAACTCTAGCAAACTGTATCACTTCTAGCCTTGGTCGCTTAGGAGCACGGGCGAGAGAAAAAATGGGAAATTACCAAGTAGCCCCTGGTTTCGGCTCACCATCGTTATTATGCCCCCATTAGTAGGATCATTCAAATGTCACCCGTATGAGTTGAAACTTGGAAATTAGTTTTTAACAATATGTGCTCTAACCATATTTTCTCACAGTAAATGACACGCTCATTGATTTTTTCTCCTTTTAGAAGGGGGTTTTGGGGTTTACGTAAGTGTATATCTCATCCTAGGCCTCGTTGGAGGAGTTTTCTAATAGAAGTTTCCAACCGGTGGTGATCGATTGACCTTCGAGTGATTAATGACATGTGCCTAATGACGCGGACGAGAGGCTTCGTCCGCGGTCAATCATTTTTACAAATATGTGCATCACCAGAAGGAAGATAAAGTCATTCAAAAATTGTCATCTTTATAAACTTCAAGTTTTCAAACTCTTGGTCCTGGCGTCTTCGGTCTGAGTAACCATGATTGAAAAGTTGGGGGTATGAAGAAGATACTCCAGCGAGACTACGGGCACAAAAAGGATTTGTGATTGGCCTCTTATCTGCCCATGTAACCTTCAGCCCGATATCCACTCCCACCGCGCTGGACTTCATGACCATGCCACATTCGATCGTGGTTGGTTGGATGTGTCTAGTTGGACTGGTGCTGAGTGCAGCACAGCGTGTGAATTCACAAGTTTTCCTAAAACTATTTGCGAAGTGTTGAACAAAAGAACTTTTCTTGCTGGACAAGGTTGAGCACAACACGGCGAGGCTCGAGGCTCGAGCCTCGCCGAGGCAAACGCCTCGCTGAGGCTCGAGTGGTAGAATAAAAATTTCCCCTTTTCGCACTTAAATTGTTTTAACCCGTTGAAAGTGAGTGGACACCAAGCGCGTCGCCCCCACCCCCCTCCCCCGCCTCCCCCCGCGTCAGGCCATCAACCCGGGTGATGCGAAGCAAATGTCGGTCCGGAAACGGTTGCCGGCAGAATTACCTACGCGGACACGCCGACATGGCATATCGGACGGCGTCCGGAAAAGGGGTTGGGAGGAGAAATCAGGGAATTTTGGGGTTTTAAACCAGGACGGGAAGCGAAGGGGCTTCGAGGGTTTGGCTGAGGTGGCAGATGGGGTTCGGCTGACAAGACCATGAGGTGGGCCAATGGGGAACTCGAGCCAAACGCAGAGGTGACACATGCGGGATGGTCGGATGGGATTCGGGCGGGAACCTGGCATCGCATCGGAAGAACCATCGGTGGATGGTTGAAGAGGGAGACCCCAAGGACCAAGACCGCCGCCTTCTGTGGCCGCGCGACAAAATCATGATGGGATTATCGATGTGCGGATGATGGGCGTATGTAGTAGGATATCATATAAGGAGGATGATTAATGTATGTTCGATGTGACATGTCTTAATCAAGAGATTTTCCGGTTCGTCTCTCTTGCTTTGACCCGCCCACCCCCGCTCTCACGCGTGACTGCCTTACGTGTGCAAAGCAAAAAGTGTGCGTGTGGTGACTTACTTGGTGAACCTGACGTGAAAGGCCCATCTTCCATCGGTGGGACCTGGTTCGCACGAGATGCCTGACAGCGGAGGTCTGACAGACGCGCAGGTGGACGCCCTCTTCGACGCCCCGCGGCGAACGGCAAGAGTTCAACGGCGGAGCGTGGACCTTCACTCCGAGATCTCGGGAGAGGACGAGACCCCGCTCCGACGTCGCCTGGACGTCCAGTTCCAAGGACAACCGGCAGCGGTCGGGCGAGACTGGACTCCCGCCAACGGGGTCGGTCTGCGCACGATGGCCAGCACCAGAACGTTTGCGGATCCAGGCGGATCTCACCCGACCCCGGAGGGTCTGTACGGGATGCCGCTACCGTCGCAACAACAGCAGCAGCCGTTCCTTACCCCCATGCCGGGGATGTATCGCCCCGCGGAAGCAAATGCGGCCAGCGCATCATTGCGCCATTGGGCGCCCCAGGGCCAAAACACGACCACTCCAGTCCCATCCCCGCTGACACCGGTGTCAGGAGGAGGGAATGCGAACCCCGCCATCGTGCCCCAACAACGATCCGAGCCCACCGGGGCCCCGGATCAACGGCAAGCAGCGGGTTGGACTGTACCCGATCCAAGATCCCACGGGGGGATACCAACCGCCGATCCACGATGTGGTGGTGTCCCGACCGCCGGCCCGCCACCCGGGATCTCGTCTTATGGAGGGTACCCGACGGGCCAAGGAGCATTCTATGGGGGTCCACCCGCGCAGCAGATTCCGCAGCAGAATGGCCCCTTACCGCAATACGCCCCACAGCCATATGGGATGCACCCGTATGTGGCGTGGGACCCACATTGGGGTTGTTACGTGTGGTGCCAGGGCGGGAGGCCACCTACTGCATCAGGGCCGACAAATCCCTCGTTACAAAGTCAGGGTTCCTATTCACAGCAGCAATGGGGTGCCTTGGTTTACCCACCGAACCCGGGTCCCTACCTGAACTCGGCCACGACCCCACCACAGCCGACGCTGGTCCCTCTCCGGGCAGATCAGATCCCGACGTTCCGGGGTGGAGACGATGAGGACCCGTACGCCTACTGTCTCCACCTCCGACGATATGCCGACCTCACCAGCACTGACCTGGACACCATGGTACCCTCCATTAGCTTCTTCGGGTTGCAAGGACGGGCACGAACGTGGGTGGGGGCGCGCGACTTCCGCGATTTCGCTACATTCGAGTCACAGTTATGCGAGACATTCCGACAGAGCAGCCGATTTGCTACCAGTGAATTGGCAACGATCCAGATCCACGCCGGAGAGCAGCTGAACGACTACGGTCTCCGTGTGCGACAGCTCCAAGTCCGCGTGCGCAGTATGTCAGAAGAAGAGGTGGCCTACAACTACGTCAAAGGGCTTCCTGAAGAATTCCGTGAACGCCTCCTCTGCGCCAATTTCGCCACCCTATCTGCAGCCGAAGACGCCTCCCGGCGCCTCAAACAGGACCTCGCGGAACAGGCGAAGCGACAAAAAGAGACTGCACGCGTGCGAGATCTGGAGCGACAACTGGCGGCATTGCAGCGGCCAGATCGGGGTTCCGAACACAGCCACCGGTCATCCAACGGCCAGCAGCAGAACGTCCCACCAGGGACCTGTCAAAACTGCCTCAAACCCGGACACTACGCACAGGAATGCCCGGAAAAGAAGAGGCGTGGGAGTGGGGGTACCGTCGCTGTCATGGATGACGAGGAGGACGACGGATATCCCTCACTGCCAACCGCTACTGACTTCTCTGCAGCGGACAGCGAAAACAACAACGTCCTCGCTACGGAAGGATACCAGCACCCCAACGACGGAGGAGGGATCCCCGTGGACCTGGCCAGACAGCGTGGGCTGGGGGCAGGGAGGGGGAGAGGCGTTGGCGGGATGGGAATGGGGCGGGGTCAAGGGCCTCCGCCGTACCGTGTCTCCCAACACTTCGGATCTATCCCCGTCCCCATCCAGCTAACCAACCTCATGGAAATCTCGCCCTCCGTCTGTGATGACGTCATCCGGGAAGCCAGCCAAGCCCGTGCACGCGCCAACGCCGGTGCAGTAGGGCCATCCAGACACGGCGCCAACGTCAACACCATGGAATTCAATATGATGGAAGAGGAGGTGACGTTGCCGTTGGATCACCCGATCCTACGGCAGGACGAGACTGGGTGAATCCGACATCGACAGGAACAGCTGCTCGCGGTTACCGCGGAAGGAGCCGCGGGAGATTTCACGACCCTCCGGGCCAAGGTGCAACTGAAGAACGGTTCTTTTTTGGGGACTATCGTCGATACAGGGGCAGGGTCGAGCGCTACCTCAACGACCACCGTCGATCGCATGAAGTGGGCGGACAAGATGCGTCCGGCCGACAGAACATACCGGACAGCATCCGGTCACCGGGTCAGCCCGGCGGGAATTCTCAACGGGGTCCCAGTGACCATCGGATCGGTAACCCACAAGGTCGATCTGACGGTCACCGAGGCGTCGAATTACGACCTCCTGATCGGCAATAATTGGCTGAAGCCGAACCAGTGCATCATTGATTACGGCCTTGACCGCATGTTTGTGCGACAGCCCGATGGCACGTACTCGGCAGTCCCAGTCTCCTGCCAGAAAACGACAACAGCGGCAACCCTGACCTCGACCACGATGGTAGGGGACCACGTCTGGGCAGATCCCGGCGAGGAGGCCGACCTGGCCGCCCTGACCCCAGATTCGGAGGTACCCGCTCCATCAATAGTACCCTGTTCCCATAGCCTCTACCCTCTCTCCAGAGCAGCAGACATCGGCCGCCCTCCTCTTGCAGCAGAACGGCTCCGTCTTCTCCACCGGCAGTTCAGATCTGGGTGAAGTGGATACTCGCCACGTCATCGATACTGGGGATCATGCCCCTGTGGCGCAAACCGTGCGACGGTTCCGACCCGACACGCGTGACGCCATCCGCAACGAGATTGAGGGACTCGAGGCAGCGGGCATCATCAAGAGAGCCATATCCCCGTGGCGAGCCAATGTGGTCATGGTCATGAAGCCGGATGGCACCTGGCGTTTTTGTGTGGACTACCGTGACCTCAATCGCATCACCGTCTCGGACGCCTTTCCCATGCCATGCATGCAGGACATCTTGGATGCGGTGGGCTCCGCCCATTACTACAGCAAACTGGACGTGCGCGCAGTGTACCATGCAGTACATATGCACCCGGACAGTATGGCAAAAACGGCGTTCGCCACACCAGACGGGCAATTTGTCTTCCTCCGCATGCCGTTTGGGCTCCGCAACGCCGGCGCCACTTTTCAACGTTTGGCACAGGAGATATTGTGGGGTCTCCCATTCGTGCGCGTCTACATCGATGATATCATCATCTTCTCCGCCACGTGGGAGGCCCACCTAGATCACCTCCGTCAGGTCCTGCTCCTCCTACACCTCAGCGGCCTCAAATTGAAGGGATCGAAATGTGAAATTGGGGCACACAAAGTCGAATTCCTCGGCCACGTCATCTCCGCCGCTGGGGTCCGCACGGATCCGGCCAAGATCAAGGCTATTGTCTAGTGGCCCATCCCCACCACGCAGCAACAGGTTCGGCGCTTCACAGGGTTTGCGGGGTTTTATCGACGCTTCATCAAAGGCTTCGCCAAAATTGCGGCCCCCCTTCATGCCCTCCAAACGCCAACTGCGCCGTTCATCTGGACGCACATCGAGCAAGCTGCGTTCGATCGCCTCCGCTCCCTGCTCGCCGACGCCCCGATCCTGATCTTCCCCGACTTTTCGAAACCCTTCTCCCTGGCTACAGATTTTTCACGCGACAGGTTGGGGGCCGTCCTGGCACAGGAAACGAGTCCGGGCCTCGAGAAAGCTATTGCGTTCGCCAGCCGCGTGACCCAGGGTGCTGAATCGGGTTATTCGGCATGCAAGGGGGAACTGCTGGCGGTGGTGTGGGGGATCAAGCATTTCCACGACTACTTCAAATCCGGCGAACCCTTTTCTCTCATCACCGACCACGCTGCCCTCCAGTGGCTCTGGACTGCCCAGAACCAGGGGGCCATCGTCGCCCGATGGGCTCTCCTCCTCCAGGGGTACAACTTCCAGGTCCGGTACAGGGCGGGGAAGAACCAGGGTCACGTGGACGCCCTCTCTCGACCAGCCCCCCCGACGGCTCCGCTCACGTCATCCCTTCTCCCGATGACGACACTGACATCCGCACGCTCACGGACGATCCTTCCCCCGACGCTTCGGCGCCGGCTCCAATGGGGCCCATCTGCGCCGGCTGCGCCGCTCCCCTGCCAATCCCCCCGGGAGGCCGCCGTCGCTGCCACACCTGCCGCAACGTCTTCCACCGCCGCTGCTACGTCGCCACCCCCGGACGACCACGGTCCTGTGTCCTCTGCCCAACGCCGTCCCTTCCTCCCGGACTAGGGGACCTGTCCGCCTCGAGGGGGAGTGGGCCCCCACCCCCTACCACACTTTTGCCTCCCTCGGTGATCCCCAAACGCCCTCGTTCTGTCTCTCGCTCGGATGACCCCGCGCGTGAGGGGGAGCCCGTCTCTCCTGATGATGGACTCGACGATTCGCAGCGCCCGGAAAGCCCTCCCCCTCTGACGCCACCCCCACATCCCTCCTCCACCACCAGCGGCGAAGGCGCGGTACCGGCAGACGCGGCCCGGCCAACACCTCGCGCTCCTCCCCTCACGACCCCCTTCTCCTCCGCCACCCCCCCGCAAACCGCCTCCGCGACATCCGCGCCGCCCACCTCTACGCCCGCGGCAGCTACACCCCCACCCTCTCCTCCACACACCACACCGTCACGGGCACCAGCTCCGCCATCACCAACGGAGACACCAGCCGAAGCGACCGCGGAAGTGCCACCCGTGCTGGCTTCCGTGTCAGCAGCAAACACCACAACGGCGCAGACGACTCCAGCGGCGGTGACGGCGGAGGGGGGGTGGGGAAGGCCGGAGGACCAGGCCCTCAACTCGACGGACCTGGGAGAGACCGAGGGGATGGCCGAGGGTGGGATGGAGGCATTGGCGCAGGACGATGTCATGCGTTGGGTAACCGATGAACTCGACGAAGAACAGGGAGACGTAGCCGGCGTCGGACGGGAGGGTTCGGGGCGCATCGACATCCATCACGACATCGACACTCTCCACTACCTCCACGATGGCAGCTATCCCCCACATCTCGACCCGATCGAACGAACGCGAGTGCGGGAACGCGCGTGTCAGGCCACGTATGCTGTGTCAGGCCATTTCGGATGGCTCCGGACGTATTCCCTTCTGGCATCCCACTACTGGTGGTACGGGATGCAGCGGGAGGTGAAGGCGGCCGTTCAGGCGTGCGACGACTGTGCGGCACGGAGTTTACGATGGACGGCCCAGGTCCCCCTCCGCCCCTTGGCGGTGGATGGTCCCTTCGAGCGCGTCGTCATCGATTTCGTTGGCCCCCTCCCCCCCTCAGCGGCCGGCCATACCTACATCATCACGGCCATTGACTGCTTCACAAAATACGGGGAAGCCCGGGCCTTGCGGGGGTGTGGAAGCGAGGAAGCCGCCACCTTCTTCTTCGAATGTATCGTCGCGCGACACGGCAGTTGCGCCGTGGTGCACACTGATAACCATCAACAGTTTGCAGGCCATTTTTCGGAGCTGCTGGAACGGCTGGGAGTGGCGCATATCCATTCGCCCCCGTACCGCCCCCAGGCCGCGGGGTTGGTGGAGAGGTGGAACGGGACACTCAAAAGGGCCCTCACGAAGTGTACCACGCGTTGTCCCGAGGACTGGCATGTGGCACTCTACTTGGTGGTCCTCGGCTACAACACGAGTGTGCAAGGGGTGACAGGGTTCAGCCCCTTCTTCCTGGCTCACGGGCGACACGCGCGGCTCCTCACCATCCACCGGGACGCCGACGTGGGGGAAGCTGAAGTCGGAGACACGGAAGCAACCGAGGAGCTCGCGGCGGACTTCGTCGACGCCCGCGCAGCACGGTGGGGACGCATCGAGGCCCAGGTGGGGCTGCGCCTGCGGCGCGCCGCCCTCTGGAATGTCCGCACCTATGAACGACGTTATCCGACGTCATCCATGGCGGGGGAGGGGGGCGGCCAGGGGCTAACTCCTTTGCTGCCGGGCTCCCTCCAATGGCTACGCCCTCGTCGTCGTCAAGGGGTCGGACGCACCCCACCACCAGTGGTGTGGGAGGTTGTCCGCGATGAGGGGACTGCGGTCGTCATCAAGGGTCTCGACGATCGGCACTTTCGTGTCCACCGAGACGACCTACAACCGTTCTCGTTCGACGCAACTGAGCCACCAGCTGAAGACACGTGGATCAGGACGGCGGCGGACGAAAAGGGCCACGAAACCGACTCGACAGACTCGGGGGAGGAAAACATGCCAATTGCTAGCCGCAGACTGGGGCGGACCTGTGGGTGATCGCCACGGAGTGGCGGATTCTCAAGGGGGAGTGGCGACACTGTCGGTCCGGAAACGGTTGCCGGCAGAATTACCTGCGCGGACACGCCGACATGGCATATCGGACGGCGTCCGGAAAAGGGGTTGGGAGGAGAAATCAGGGAAGTTTGGGGTTTTAAACCGGGACGGGAAGCGAAGGGGCTTCGAGGGTTTGGCTGAGGTGGCAGATGGGGTTCGGCTGACAAGACCATGAGGTGGGCCAATGGGGAACTCGAGCCAAACGCAGAGGTGACACATGCGGGATGGTCGGATGGGATTCGGGCGGGAACCTGGCATCGCATCGGAAGAACCATCGGTGGATGGTTGAAGAGGGAGANCGGACACGCCGACATGGCATATCGGACGGCGTCCGGAAAAGGGGTTGGGAGGAGAAATCAGGGAATTTTGGGGTTTTAAACCAGGACGGGAAGCGAAGGGGCTTCGAGGGTTTGGCTGAGGTGGCAGATGGGGTTCGGCTGACAAGACCATGAGGTGGGCCAATGGGGAACTCGAGCCAAACGCAGAGGTGACACATGCGGGATGGTCGGATGGGATTCGGGCGGGAACCTGGCATCGCATCGGAAGAACCATCGGTGGATGGTTGAAGAGGGAGATCCCAAGGACCAAGACCACCGCCTTCTGTGGCCGCGCGACAAAATCATGATGGGATTATCGATGTGCGGATGATGGGCGTATGTAGTAGGATATCATATAAGGAGGATGATTGATGTATGTTCGATGTGACATGTCTTAATCAAGAGATTTTCCGGTTCGTCTCTCTTGCTTTGACCCGCCCACACCCGCTCTCACGCGTGACTGCCTTACGTGTGCAAAGCAAAAAGTGTGCGTGTGGTGACTTACTGGCGACACAAACCGGGGTCGCTCCGGATGTGCGGGCCTGACTATCCGCCCAAAGCGCCCACAGCCCACACACTCACTTTTTTTTTTCGCATTACAGTCTACTGGTCTACCAACAGTTTCATCGTTCCAAAGCATTACCTCCAAGACATTGCGTGCCCCCGAGGGTCTGCACCTGCACCCTCTCTGACGCCTATCCCGGGCGCTTCTTCCACCAAGGGCAGTCCATCCACACCATCTCCCTCTCCCTCTCCCTTGGCCCCACCTCCCTATCTGCCTGGGACACTCCGTGTCCCAGGCACTCTCCTGGCCTGAGAAGCAATGCCACTGTCGGACTTGCCCACCTCGCAGTTTTCTGAATGTTCATGTTCATGTTCATGTTCATGTTCTGAATGTTCACTCATGTGTTTTCTGTTTTTGTGCAGTTCCTGGATACCCTTGCGTTCGCTGGTGCGGCGGTGTGCGCGGCCTCATGCTGCTGGTGCTGAGGTTGCAACTGCTGCTGCCGCCGCTGCTGCTGCTGCTGCTGTTGTTGCTGTTGCAACAGCAGCAGCAGCTGCTACTCCTGCTGCCGATGCTGCTGTTGCTGCGGCTGCCGCTATTGCCCGTCTACAAAGTGCTCCTGGTGCTGTGGTTGCAAATACTGGTGCTGCTGCTAACGCTGTTGCCGCCGCTGCTCCTACTTCTGCTGCTGCTGCTGCCGCGATTGCTGCGTCGCCCCTTCTGCCTGTCCGTCCATCTGTCTGTCCGCCCGTTCGTCCGTCCGTCCGTCGTTCCGTTCGTCCGTCTGTCCATCCATCCTTCGGTCTGTCCATCCGTCCGTCTGTCCGTACGTTTGTCTGTCCGTCCGTCCTTCAGTCAGTCAGCCAGTCAGTCAGTCAGTCAGTCAGTCAGTGTGTGCGTGCGTACGTGCGTGTGTGCGTGCGTATGCGTGCGTGTGTGCGTGCATGCGTGCGTGCGTGTGCGTGTGTGTGCATGCGTGCATGCGTGCATGCGTGCATGCGTGTGTGTGTGCGTGTGAGTGTGATTGTGAGTGTGAGTGTGAGTGTGAGTATGAGTGAGTATGAGTGTGTGAGTGTTTGTGTGTGTGTGTGTGTGTGTGTGTGTGTGTGTGTGTGTGTGTGTGTGTGTGTGTGTGTGTGTGTGTGAGAGAGAGTGTGTGACTGAAATGAAGTGTGACATACACTCACACACACACACACACTCACACTCACACTCGCACTGGCACTCGCACTCGCACTCGCACTTGCTCTCACACTTGCTCTCACACTCACTCTCGCACTCGCACTCACACTCGCGCTCACACTCACACTCATACTCGCACTCACACTTGCACTCGCACTCGCACTCGCACTTGCTCTCACACTTGCTCTCACACTCACTCTCGCACTCGCACTCACACTCGCGCTCACACTCACACTCATACTCGCACTCACACTTGCACTCGCACTCGCACTCGCACTTGCTCTCACACTTGCTCTCACACTCACTCTCGCACTCGCACTCACACTCGCGCTCACACTCACACTCATACTCGCACTCACACTTGCACTCGCACTCGCACTCGCACTTGCTCTCACACTTGCTCTCACACTCACTCTCGCACTCGCACTCACACTCGCGCTCACACTCACACTCATACTCGCACTCACACTTGCACTCGCACTCGCACTCGCACTTGCTCTCACACTTGCTCTCACACTCACTCTCGCACTCGCACTCACACTCGCGCTCACACTCACACTCATACTCGCACTCACACTTGCACTCGCACTCGCACTCGCACTTGCTCTCACACTTGCTCTCACACTCACTCTCGCACTCGCACTCACACTCGCGCTCACACTCACACTCATACTCGCACTCACACTTGCACTCGCACTCGCACTCGCACTTGCTCTCACACTTGCTCTCACACTCACTCTCGCACTCGCACTCACACTCGCGCTCACACTCACACTCATACTCGCACTCACACTTGCACTCGCACTCGCACTCGCACTTGCTCTCACACTTGCTCTCACACTCACTCTCGCACTCGCACTCACACTCGCGCTCACACTCACACTCATACTCGCACTCACACTTGCACTCGCACTCGCACTCGCACTTGCTCTCACACTTGCTCTCACACTCACTCTCGCACTCGCACTCACACTCGCGCTCACACTCACACTCATACTCGCACTCACACTTGCACTCGCACTCGCACTCGCACTTGCTCTCACACTTGCTCTCACACTCACTCTCGCACTCGCACTCACACTCGCGCTCACACTCACACTCATACTCGCACTCACACTTGCACTCGCACTCGCACTCGCACTCGCACTCGCACTCGCACTCGCACTCGCACTCACACTCGTACTCGCACTCGCACTCGCACTCGCACTCACACTCGCACCCACACTCGCACTCGTACTCACACTCGTACTCGCACTCGTGCTCGCACTCACACTCGTACTCACACTCGTACTCACACTTGCACTCACACTCGCACTCACACTCGCACTGACTCGCACTCGCACTCACTCGCACTGGTACTCAATCGCACTCACACTCAATCACACTCGCACTCAATCACACTCGCACTCAATCGCACTCACATTCAATCGCACTCGCACTTGCACTCGCACTCACTTTCGCACTCTCACACTCACTCACTCACTCACTCTCCCACTCACTCGCACTCTCCCACTCACCCTACCACTCACTCTCCCACTCACTCTCCCACTCACTCTCGCACTCACTCTCCCACTCACTCTCCCACTCACTCTCCCACACACTCTCCCACACACTCTCTCACACTCTTCCACACTCTCCCACTCACTCTCCCACTCACTCTCCCACTCACTCTTCCATTCTCTCACTCTTAGACTCACTCTCTCTCTCTCTCTCTCTCTCTCTCTCTCTCTCTCTCACTCTCTCTCTCTCTCTCTCTCTCTCTCTCTCTCATACTCACTCTCTCTCACACACACTCACATTCACATGCAAGACAAATGACTGCAAGCACAATGACAGCGGTAAGACACACGCACACTTGCCTCCTCTGCCTCTGTGTTTCTCTTCCCCTCCCTCTCAATGTCTCTCTCTCTCTCTGTCTCTGTTGTTCATAACTTTGTATATGCGGCTCTTGCCACTGTTTCTGCGTTACACCGGCAGACACATCCTATTGTGGCAGCAGCCTTCAACCTTATGCTGGCTTTACCGTTTTTGTTCTTGGATCTGAGTGTGCGCATATGAGTATCTGGAGGAGGGTGGGGGCTTGCAGCGAAGTGTGGTAGATGACACAAATAGCCGCAAGTGGGATCGTGAAGAGTACGCAAAACGCGTACGACAGCACGAGCTGCAGGTGCGTGATCGCGTTTGTTGGGGTGGCTGCCTAATTTTGCAGATGGCGGATTGATAGTTGCAAAATGACTCTCTCAACATTTTCCCCTCCCTCTCTCTCTTTCCTCTTCCTCTCTCTCTCTCTCTCTCTCTCTCTCTCTCTCTCTCT
>SZWC01007769.1:26530-39220 GCA_023375785.1 Penium margaritaceum | reverse complement strand
GGACGTAAGTACGGCGCAAGTAGGATGCAAATGGGGCGTAACTATGGTACAACTAGGACGCAAGTAGGGTACAAGTATGACGCAAGTAGGACGCATGTTGGGCGCAAGTAGGGCGCAAGTAGGGCACAAGTAGGATGTAAGTAGGACGCAAGTAGGACGCAAGTGGGGCACAACTAGGCTGCAAGTAGGACGCAAGTGGGCCGCAAGTGGGCCGCAAGTAGGACGCAAGTGGGGCGAAAGAAGGAGGCAAGTAGGGCGCAAGTATGGTGTAAGAAGGGTGCAAGTAGGGCACAAGTGGGGTGTAACTAGGACGCAAGTAAAGCGCAAGTACGTCGCAAGTGGGGCACAAGAAGGGTGCAACTTGGACGCAAGTAGCACGCCAGTAGGGCGCAAGTTGAGCTCAAGTAGGACGCAAGTACGGTGTAAGTGGGGCGCAAGTGGGGTGCAAGTAGGACGCAAGTAGGGCAAGTAGGACGCAAAAAAGGTACAAGTAGGGCGCAAGTAGGGCGCAAGTGGGATGCAAGTAGGACGCAAGTAGGACGTAAGCATGGCATAAGTAGGGTGCAAGTAGGGCAAAAGTAGGGTACAACTAGGGCGCGAGTAGGGTGCTGGTAGCGTACAAGAGGGACATAACTAGAGTGCAACTAGGGTGCAAGTAGGGTGCAAATAGGATGCAAGTAGGATGCAAGTAGGACGCAAGTAAGACGCAAGTAAGGCACAAGTTGTATGCAAGTAGGGCGCGAGTAGGGTGCAAGTAGGGCGCAAGTAGGGCGCAAGAAGGGTGCAAGTAGGGTGCAAGTAGGATGCAAGTAGGACGCAAGTAGGACACAAGTAGGGCACAAGTAGGGTGGAAGACGAACGCAACTAGGGCGCAAGTAGGGCGCAACTAGGGCACAAGTGGGGTGTAACTAGGGCGCAACTAGATCACAAGTAGGACGCAAGTAGGACGCAAGTAGGACACAAGTAGGGCACAAGTAGGATGCAAGTAGGCCACATGTAGGACCCAAATAGGGTGCAACTAGGGCACAACTAGGGCACTAGTAGGGCATGAGTATGGTGCAAGTAGGGTACAACCAGGGCACAACTAGGACACAAGTATGGTGCAACTAGAGCGCAAGTAGCACACAAGTAAGGTGCAAGTAGGGCGCAAGTAGGATGCAAGTAAGGCACAACTAGGGCGCAAGTAGGATGCAAGTAGGGCACAAGTAGGGTAAAACTAGGACATAACTAGGGTACAAGTAGGGTGCAAGTAGGGCGCAAGTAGGCACAAGTAGGGCACAAGTAGGGCATAAGTAGGAACCAAGGAGGGTGCAAGTATGGCGCACGAAGGGCACAAGTGGGCGCAAGTGGGGTCAAGTGGGGTGCATGAAGGGTGCAAGTAGGGCGGAAGTAAGACGTAACTAGGGCATAAGTAGGGAACAAGTATGATGCCAATGGGGCATAACTAGGGCACAAGTAAGACACAAGTAGGGTGCAAGTAGGATGCAAGTAGGGTGCAAGTAGGACGCAAGTAGGGTACAAGTTGGGTGCAAGTAGTACGCAAGTAGGACGAGAGTGTGGAGCAAGTGGGATGCAAGCAAGGTGCAAATAGGGTGCAAGTAGGGCGCAAGTGGGATGCAAGTGGGGTGTAAGTAGAGTGCAAGTAGGGTGTAACTAGGGTGCAACTAGGGCACAAGTAGGACGCAAGTAGGATGCAAGTAGGGTGCAAGTAGGACACACGTGGGATGCAAGTAGGGCACAAATAGGGTACAAGTGGAGCGCAAGTAGGTCGCAAGTGGGACTCAAGTAGGATGCAAGTAGGGCACACGTAGGATGTAAGTAGGGCATAAGTAGGATGCAAGTGGGACGCAAGGAGGGTGCAAGTAGGGTGCAAGTATGGTGCATCTAGGACACAAGTAGGGTGCGATAAGGACGTAACTAAGATAACTAGGGTGCAAGTAATGCAAGAATAGGGTGCAAGTAGGAGGCAAATAGGGCACAAGTATGGCACAAGTAGGTGTATGTAGGGCGCAAGTAGGGTGTAAGAAGGACGCAACTAGGGCGGAAAAAGAGTGCAAGTAGGGTGCACGTAGGGCGCAAGTAGGGTGCAAGTGGGATGCAATTGGGGCGAAAGTAGGATGCAAGTAGGATGCAAGTAGGACGCACATAGAGCGTAAGTAGGCCATAAGTAGGGTGAAAGTAAGATGCAAGTAGGATGCAAGTTGGGTTCAACTAGGGTGCAAGTGGGACGCAAGTAGGGTGCAAGTAGAGTGCAAGTATGGCAAAAGTAGGGTGCACGCAGGACGCAAGTAGGGTGCAAGTAGGGCGCAAGCAGTGTGCAAGTAGGACGCCAGTAGGGCATAAGTGGGGCGCAAGTGGGACGCAAGTAGTATGTAAGTAGGGTACGAGAAGGGTTTAAGTATGGTGCATGTAGGGTGGAAGTAAGACGTAACTAGGACACAAGTAGGGCGCAAGTAGGGCGTAAGGAGGGCGCAAGGAGGGGGCAAGTAGGGCACAAGTGGGGCACAACTAAAGTGTAACTAGGGCGCAAATAGTGCGCAAGTAGGGCAAAAAATGGGCCCAAGCAGGGTGCAAGTAGGGCACAAGTGGAGTGCAAGTGGGGTACAAGTAGGGCGCAAGTAGGGCACAAGTGGGGCACAAGTAGGGCGCAAGTAGGGTGCAAGTAGGACACAAGTAGGGCACAAGTGGGGCGCAAGTGGGGTGTAAGTTGGATGCAAGTAGGGCGCAAGTAGGGTGCATGTAGGGTGCAAGTAGGACGGAAGTAGGATGCAACTTGGGCGCAAGTAGGGTGCAAGTAGGGCACAAGTGGGGTGCAACTAGTGAGCAACTAGAGCGCAAGTAGGGCGCAAGTAGAACGCAAACAAGGCGCAAGTAGGACGCAAGTAGGGAACATGTAGGATACAACTAGGGCAGAAGTAGGGCGCAACTAGGGTGCAACTAGGGCACAAGTAGGATACAAGTCTCGTGCAAGTAGGGTGAAACTAGGGTGCAACTTGGGCACAAGTAGGATGCAAGTGGGATGCAAGTAGGGTGCAAGTAGGGCACAAGAAGAGTGCAAGTAGGACAAAAGTAGGGTACAAATATGATTCAAGTGGAGTGGAAGTGGGGCGCAATTAGGACGCAAGTAGGGCCCAAGTAGGGTGGAAGTAGAGTGTAAGTAGGGCGCAACTAGGATGCAAGTGGGATTTAAGTAGGACGTAAGTAGGATGCAAGTAGGGTGCAAGTAGGATGCAAGTGGGCCGCAAGTGGGCCGCAAGTGGGCCGCAAGTAGGACGCAAGTAGGGCGCAAGTAGGGTGCAACTAGGATGGAAAGAGGGTGCACGAAGGGGGCAAGTAGGATGCAAGTAGGGCGTAAGTAGGGCACAAGCATGGCGCAAGTAGGATGTAAGTAGGATGCAAGTAGGGTGCAACTAGGAGGTAAGTAGGATGCAAGTGGGCCGCAAGTGGGCTGCAAGTAGGACGCAAGTGGGGCGAACATTGGGCACAAGTTGGGCGCAAGTAGGGCACAAGTAGGGCGCACGTAGGACGCAAGTAGAGCACAAGTAGGGTGCAAGTAGGATGCACGTAGGACACATGTTGGGCGCAAGTAGGGTGCAAGTGGGACACAACTAGGGTGCAACTAGGACACAAGTAGGAAGCAAGTGGGACGCAAGTAGGATGCAATGAGGATGTAAGTAGAGCGTAAGTGGGGCAAAAGGAGGGTGGAAGTAGGATGCAAGTAGGGAAAGTAGGGTGCAAGTAGGGTACAACTAGGGCACAAGTAGGGTATAACTAGGGCACAAGTAGGGTACAAGCAGGACGTAAGTAGGGCGAAAGTAGGGCGCAAGTAGGGCGAAAGTAGGACACTACTAGGAGGCAAGTAGGGTGTATGTAGGGCGCAAGTGGGATGCAACTAGGCTACAACTAGGACGCAAGTAGGGCGCAACTGGGACACAAGTAGGGCACAAGTAGGACGCAAGTAGGGAGCAAGTAGGATGCAAATAGGACACAAGTAGGACGAAAGGAGGGTGTTAGTAGGACCCAAGTGGGGCGCAAGTTGGACGCAAGTAGGGTGTGAGTGGGGCGCAACTGGGGGGCAAGTGGGGTGCAAGTAGGGTGCAAGTGGGACACAAGCAGGATGCAAGTAGAGTGCAAGTAGGACCTAAGTGGGGTGCAAGTAGGACGCAAGTAGGGTACAAGTGGGGCGCAAGTAGGGTGCAAGTAGAGTGCAAGTAGGGTGTAACTAGGGTGCAACTAGGGCACAAGTAGGGTATAACTAGGGCACAAGTAGGGTATAACTAGGGCACAAGTAGGGTATAACTAGGGCACAAGTAGGGTATAACTAGGGCACAAGTAGGGTATAACTAGGGCACAAGTAGGGTATAACTAGGGCACAAGTAGGGTATAACTAGGGCACAAGTAGGGTATAACTAGGGCACAAGTAGGGTATAACTAGGGCACAAGTAGGGTATAACTAGGGCACAAGTAGGGTATAACTAGGGCACAAGTAGGGTATAACTAGGGCACAAGTAGGGTATAACTAGGGCACAAGTAGGGTATAACTAGGGCACAAGTAGGGTATAACTAGGGCACAAGTAGGGTATAACTAGGGCACAAGTAGGGTATAACTAGGGCACAAGTAGGGCGCAAGTAGGGTGCAAGTAGAGTGCAAGTAGGACCTAAGTGGGGTGCAAGTAGGACGCAAGTAGGGCTCAAGTGGGGCGTAACTAGGGCACAAGTAGGGCGCAAAAAGGGCACAAGTAGGGTACAAGGAGGACACAAGTAGAACACAAGTAGGGCACAAGTATGGCACAAGTAGGTGTATGTAGGGCGCAAGTAGGGCACAAGAAGGGTGCAACTAGGGCGGAAAAAGAGTGCAAGTAGGGTGCACGTAGGGCGCAAGTAGGGTGCAAGTGGGACGCAATTGGGACGAAAGTAGGATGCAAGTAGGATGCAAGTAGGACGCACATAGAGCGTAAGAAGGCCGTAAGTAGGGTGAAAGAAAGATGCAAGTAGGATGCAAGTTGGGTTCAACTAGGGTGCAAGTGGGACGCAAGTAGGGTGCAAGTAGAGTGCAAGTATGGCAAAAGTAGGGTGCATGCAAGACGCAAGTAGGGTGCAAGTAGGGCGCAAGCAGTGTGCAAGTAGGACGCCAGTAGGGCACAAGTGGGGCGCAAGTGGGACGCAAGTAGTATGTAAGTAGGGTACACGAAGGGTTTAAGTATGGTGCAAGTAGGGCGAAAGTAGGACGTAACTAGGACACAAGTAGGGCGCAAGTAGGGCGTAAGGAGGACGCAAGGAGGGGGAAAGTAGGGCACAAGTGGGGCACAACTAAAGTGTAACTAGGGCGCAAATAGGGCGCAAGTAGGGCAGAAATTGGACGCAAGTAGGGCGCAAGTAGGGCACAAGTGGAGTGCAAGTGGGGTACAAGTAGGGCGCAAGTAGGGCACAAGTGGGGTATAAGTAGGATGCAAGTAGGGCACAAGTAGGACACAAGTAGGACACAAGTGGGGCGCAAGTGGGGTGTAAGTGGGATGCAAGTAGGGCGCAAGTAGGGTGCATGTAGGGTGCAAGTAGGACGGAAGTAGGATGCAACTTGGGCGCAAGTAGGGTGCAAGTAGGGTGCAAGTGGGGTGCAACTAGTGAGCAACTAGAGCGCAAGTAGGGCGCAAGTAGAACGCAAGTAGGGCACAAGTAGGGTGCAACTAGGGTGTAAGTAGGACGCAAGTAGGGAACATGTAGGATACAACTAGGGCAGAAGTAGGGCGCAACTAGGGTGCAACTAGGGCACAAGTACGATACAAGTCTGGTGCAAGTAGGGTGAAACTAGGGTGCAACTTGGGCACAAGTAGGATGCAAGTGGGATGCAAGTAGGGTGCAAGTAGGGCACAAGAAGAGTTCAAATAGGACAAGAGTAGGGTACAAATATGATTCAAGTGGAGTGGAAGTGGGGCATAATTAGGATGCAAGTAGGGCCCAAGTAGGGTGGAAGTAGAGTGCAAGCAGGGCGCAACTAGGATGCAAGTGGGATGTAAGTAGGACATGATTAGGATGCAAGTAGGGTGGAAGTAGGATGCAAGTAGAGCGGAAGTAGTGTACCACTAGGGTGCAAGTAAGGCGCAAGTAAGGCACAAATGGGACGTAACTAGGGTGCAACTAGGATGGAAAGAGGGTGCACGAAGGGGGGAAGTAGGACGCAAGTAGGGCGTAAGTGGGGCACAAGCATGGCGCAAGTAGGACGTAAGTAGGAAGCAAGTAGGGTGCAACTAGGAGGTAAGTAGGACGCAAGTGGGCCGCAAGTGGGCTGCAAGTAGGAAGCAAGTGGGGCGCACATTGGGCACAAGTGGGCGCAAGTAGGGCACAAGTAGGGTGCACGTAGGACGCAGGTAGAGTGCAAGTAGGGTGCATGTAGGATGCAAGTAGGATACATGCTGGGCGCAAGTAAGGTGCAAGTGGGACACAACTAGGGTGCAACTATGACACAAGTAGGAGGCAAGTGGGACGCAAGTAGGATGCAATGAGGATGTAAGTAGAGCGTAAGTGGGGCGAAAGGAGGGTGGATGTAGGATGCAAGTAGGGAAAGTAGGGCGCAAGTAGGGTACAACTAGGGCGCGAGTAGGGTACAAGCAGGACGTAAGTAGGGCGTAAGTAGCGCGCAAGCAGGGCGAAAGTAGGATACTACTAGGAGCCAAGTAGGGTGTATGTAGGGCGCAAGTGGGACGCAACTAGGCTACAACTAGGACGCAAGTAGGGGACAACTGGGACACAAGTAGGGCACAAGTAGGACGCAAGTAGGGAGCAAGTAGGATGCAAGTAGGACACAAGTAGGACGAAAGCAGGGTGTTAGTAGGACCCAAGTGGGGCGCAAGTTGGACGCAAGTAGGGTGTGAGTGGGGCGCAACTGGGGGGCAAGTGGGGTGCAAGTAGGGTGCAAGTGGGACACAAGCAGGATGCAAGTGGAGTGCATGTAGGACCTAAGTGGGGTGCAAGTAGGACGCAAATGATGTGCAAGTGGCACGTAAGTAGGATGTGAGTAGGGTGCAGGTAGGGGGCAAGTAGGATGCATGTGGGGTGCAAGTGGGACGCAAGTAGGGCGTGAGCAAGGCACAAGTGGGGCGTATGTGGGTCTTTAGTAGGGTGCAAGTGGGACACAAGTGGGATGCAAGTGGGGCCCATGTAGGGCGGAAGTAGGACGAAAGTAGGGCGCAAGTAGGATGCAAGTAGCGTTCAAGTACGGCGCAAGTAGGACACAAGTAGGGAACAAGTGGGGCACAACAAGGGTGCAAGTAGGATGCAAGGAGGGTACACGTAGGACGCAAGTAAGATGCAAATAGAGCACAAGTAGGGTGTAAGGATGACACAAGTATGGTGCAAGTAGGGCGCAAGTGAGGCGCAAGTGGGATGCAAGTAGGGCCAAGTAGGGTGAGTGTAGGGCGCAAGTTGGACACAAGTGGTGTGCAACTGTGGCGGAAGAAGGACGGAAATAGGGCGCAAGTAGGGTTCAAGTAAGGCGCAAGTAGGACGCAAGTAGGGCACAACTACGACACAAGTAGGACGCAAGTAGGACGTAAGTAGGATGCAATTAGGGAGCAACAAGGACACAAGTACGGTGCATGTAGGGTGCAAGTAGGATGCAAGTGGGTCACAAGTAGGGTTCAAGTAGGGCCCAAGTAGGACGCAAGAAGGGGACATGTGGGACGCAAGTGGGGTGCAAGTAAGGCGCAAGTAGGGCGCAAGTAGGGCACAAATAGGGATCAAGTCGGGTGCAAGTAGGGTGTAACTGGGACGCAAATAGGGTACAAGAAGGGCGCAAGTAGGGCGCAAGTAGGGTGCAAGTGGGACGCAAGTGGGACGCAAGTAGGGCACAAGTAGGTCGCAAGTAGGATGCAAGTAGGACACTAGTATGGGGAAGTAGGATGCAGGTTGGGTGCAACTAAGACGCAAGTGGGACGCAAGTAGGGCGCAAGTAGGATGCAAGTAGGACGCAAGCAGGACGGTAGTAGGAGGAAGTAGGGCGCAGGTTGGGTGCAAGTAGGACGCAAGTAAGACGCAAGTACGACGAAAGTGGGGTGCAACTAGGATGCAGTTAGGGTGCATGTAGGTTGCAAGTAGGGTTTATATAAGGCGGAAGTAAGACGCAAGTAGGTAGTAAATGGGGCACAAGTGGGGTGCAAGTAGGGCGTAAGTAGGGTGCAACTAGGTCGCAAGTAGGGTACAGGTAGGGCGCAAGTTGGGTGCATGTTAGTTACAAGAAGGGTGCATGTCGGGCGTAGGTAGGACGTAAGTAGGGCAAAGGTAAGGTGGAAGTAGGGTGCAATTAGGGAGCAAGTAGGATGCAAGTGGGGTGCAATAAGGGTGCAATTCTGAATGTAAGTAAGGCACAAGTAGGGCACAAGTAGGGCGCAAGTAGGATGCAAGTAGGGTGCAAGTAGGGTGCAAGTGGGGTGCAAGTAGGACGTAAGTGGGGTACAAGTTGGGTGCAAGTAGGATACAAGTAGGGCACAAGTAGGGCACAAGTGGGATGCAAGTGGGATGCAAGTGGGGTGCAAGTAGGACACAAGTAGGATGTAGGTAGGGTAGTAATAGGACGCAACTAGGGTGCACGTAGGATGCAAGTAGGGCGCAAGTGGGGTACACAAGGGCGCAACTTGGGCACAAGTAGGGCGCAACTAGGACACAAGTAGGATGAAAGTAGGCCACAAGTCAGGCACAAGTAGGACACATGAAGGGCGTAAGCAGGATGCAAGTAGGGTACAAGTAGGGCGCAAGTAGGGTGCAAGTAGGGCGCAACTAGGACATAACAAGGGTGCAAGTAGGACGCAGGTTGGGTGCAAGTAGGGTGCAACTAGGGCGCAAGGAGGGCACATGTAGGATGCAAGTAGGGCGCAAGTAGGGTGCAAGTAGGATGCAAGTAGGGCGCAAGTAGTGTGTAAGTTGGATGCAAGTAGGACGCAAGTAGGGCGCAAGTAGGGCGTAAGTACGGTGCAAGAAGGACACAAGTAGGGTGTAGGTAGGGTACAAGTAGAGCGCAAGTAGGGCGCAAGTGGGATGCCAGTGGGGTGCAAGTAGTGCGTAAGTAGAACACAAGTAGGGCGCAAGTAGAGCGTAAGAAGAGCGGAATAAGGGTATAACTAGGGCGCAAGTAGGGTACAAGTTGGAGGCAAATGGGACGCAACAATGGTGCAACCGGGGCGCAAGTAGGATTCAAGTAGGTTGCAAGTAGGACGCAAGTAGGGCACAAGTAGGGTGCAAGTAGGGCACAAGTAGGGCGCAAGGAGGTCACACATAGGGCGCAAGTAGGGCGCAACAAGGGTGCAAGTAGGGCTCAAGTGGGCCGCAAGTGGGGTGCAAGTAGGGCACAAGTGGGGCGCAAGTTTGGCGCAAGTGGGACGCAAGTTGGGTGCAAGTATGGCGCAAGTAGGGCGTAAAAAGGATGCAAGTAGGATGCAAGTCTGACGCAAGAACGGCACAAGTAAAGCACAAGTGGGATGCAACTAGGGTGCAAGTAGGACACAAGTAGGATGCAAGTACAGTGAAACTAGGACGCATGTAGGGCACGAGTAGGACGCAAGTAGGGCGCAAAAAGGCCGCAAGTAGGGTGCAAGAACGGTGCAAGTAGGATGCAAGTAGTACGCAATTAGGGCATAAACAGGGCGTAATAGGGTGCAAGTAGGGTGTAACTAGGGTGCAACTAGGATGCAAGTAGGGTGCAAGTAGGAAGCATGTGGAACTCAAGGAGGGCGGAAGTAGGAAACAGGTAGGGCGCAAGTAGGGCACAAGTAGGGCGTAAGTAGGTTGCAAGTGGGTCGTAACTAGGGTACAACTAGGGCGTAAGTAGTCTGTAAGTAGGACGTAAAGAGGGCACAAATAGGACGCAAGTAGGGCGGAAGTAGGGCGCAACTAGGGTGTAAGTAGGGCGCAACTAGGACACAACTAGGACACAAGCAAGGTGTAGTTAGGATGCAAGTAGGGTACAAGTAGGGCGGATGTTGGGCGCAAGTAGGGGGTAAGTAGGGCGTAAGTAGGTCGCAAGTAGGGCGCAAGTGGGGCGTAAGTGGGATACAAGTAGGACGTAAGTAGGGTACAAGTAGGGCGCAAGTAGAGCACAAGTAGGACGTAAGTGGGACGTAAGTCAGGTGTAAGTAGCACGCAAGTAGGATTCAAGTAGGGCGCAAGTAGAGCGGAAGTATGGTACAACTAGGGCGCAAGTAGGACGCTAGTAGGACGCAACTGGGGTGTAACTAGGGCACAACTAGGCGAAAGCAGGACGCAAGTAGGGCGTACATAGGGCGCAAGTAGGGCACAAGTAGGGCAAAAGTAGGGTGTAAGTATGGTGCAAGTAGGGTGCAACAAGGGCGCAAGTAGGTCGTAAGTGGGCCGCAATAGGGCTGCAAGTAGGACGCAAGTAGGGCGCAAGTAGGGCACAAGTAGGGCAAAAGTAGGGTGTAAGTATGGTGCAAGTAGGGTGCAACAAGGGCGCAAGTAGGTCGTAAGTGGGCCGCAATAGGGCTGCAAGTAGGACGCAAGTAGGGTGCAAGTTGTGGGCAAGTGGGACGCAAGTAGGGCACAAGTAGGGCGCAAGTAGGGCGTAAGAAGGATACAAGTAGGGTGCAAGTATGGCGCAAGTAGGGCCCAAGTAGGGTACAAGTGGGGCGCAACTAGGGTGCAAGTAGGGTACAAGTAGGGTGCAAGTAGGGTGAAAGCAGGGTGCAAGTAGGGCACAAGTAGGGTGCAAGTAGGATACAAGTAGGGTGCAAGTAGGGTACAAGTAGGGTGCAAGTAGGGTGAAAGCAGGGTGCAAGTAGGGCACAAGTAGGGTGCAAGTAGGATACAAGTAGGGCGCAAGAAGGGCGCAGGTGAGGCGCAAGCGGGACGCAAGTAGGGTGCAAGTAGGGCGCAAGTAGGGCGCAAGTAGGGCGTAAGTAGGGCACAAGTAGGACGCAAGTAGGGTGTAACTAGGATGGAAGTAGGGAACGAGTAGGGTGCAAATAGGACGTATGTGGGACGTAAGAAGGATGCAAGTGGGGAGCAAGTAGGGCGTAAGTAGGGGGGCAAGTGGAGAGCAAGTCGGATGCAAGTAGGGCACAAGCAGGACGCAAGTAGGACACAAGTAGGGCATAAGTAGAGAAAAATAGGGTGCATGTGGGACGCAAGTAGGGCGCAAGTAGGCGCAAGTAGGGTGCTCTTGGGGTGCACGTAGGGAAAAAGTAAGATGTAGGTAGGGCACAAATAGGGCACAAGTAGGACGCAAGTGGGGTGCAACTAGGGTGTTACTAGGGTACAAGTAGGGCGTAAGTAGGGCGTAAGTAGGACACAAGTAGGGCTCTAGTAGGGCGCAAGTAAGGCGCAAGTAGGGTGTAACTAGGGCGCAAGTTGGGCGCACGTAGGGTGCAAGCATGGTGTAACTAGGATGCAACTAGAGCGTAAGTAGGACGCAAGTAGGGTACAAGTAGGGTTTAAGTAGGGCACAAGTAGGGTGCAAGTAAGGCGTAAGTGGGGTGTAAGTGGGGTGCAAGTAGGACGCAAGTTGGGTGTAAATAGGGTACAAGTAGAGTGCAAGTAGAGGACAAGTAAGACGCAAGCAGGGCGCAAAAAGGGCGCAAGTAAAGCGGAAGTAGGATGCAGCTAGGGCGGAAGTAGGACGCAAGCAGGGCACAAATGGGACATAACTAGTGTGCAACTAGGGCCCAAGTAGGTTGCAAGTAGCGCGCAAATAGGACGGAAATAGGGCGCAAGTAGGGCGCAAGTAGGACACAAGCAAGGTGCACGTAGGATGCAAGTAGGGCGCAGATAAGGCATAACAAGGGCGCAAGTAGGATGCAAGTGGGCCGCAAGTAGGGCGCAAGTTGGACGCAAGTTGGGCGCAAGTGGGACGCAAGTAGGGCGCAAGTAGGGCACAAGTTGGGCGCAAGTAGGACGTAAGCAAGGCACAAGTAGGGCGCAAGTAGGGCGCAACTAGGGTACAACTAGGGCGTAAGCAATGACCAAGTAGGGCGCAAGTAGGGTGCAAGTAGGGTGCAACTAGGGCGCAACTAGGGTGCAAGTAGTGCACAAGTAGGGCGCACGTACGGCGGAAGTAGGGTGTAAGTAAGGTGCAAGTGGGGCGTAAGTGGGGTGCAAGTAGGAAGCAAGTAGGGTGCAAGCAAGTAGGGTGCAAGAAGGAAGCAAGTAGGGTGCAAGTAAGGCACAAGTAGATTGCAAGTAGGATGCTAGTGGGATATAAGTGGGATGCAAGTAGGACACAAGTAGGAAGTAAGTAGGGCGCAAGTAGGGCATAAGCAAAGTGGAAGTTTGGTGCAACTAGGGCGCAAGGAGGGTACAAGTAGGGCGCAAATGGGGCATAACTAGGGTACAACTAGGGTGCAAGTAGGACACAAGTAGGACGCAAGTAGGATGAAAGTAGGGTGCAAGTAGGGCGCAAGTAGGGCGCAAGTAAGGTGCAACTAGGATGCAACAAGGGCGCAAATATGACGCAAGTGGACCGCAAGTGGGCCCCAAGTGGGGTGCAAGTCAGACGTAAGTGGGACGTAAGTAGGCTGCAAGTAAGACGTATTTGCAAGTAGCACGTAAGTAGGCGCAAGTAGGGCGTAAGTAGGATGCAAGTAGGGTGCAAGTATGGCGCAAGTAGGGTGCAAGTAGGGCACAAGTGGGACACAACTAGGGTGTAAGTAGAGTGGAAGTAGGATGCAAGTAGGGTGAAAGTAGGGTGCC
>SZWC01007769.1:14786-26393 GCA_023375785.1 Penium margaritaceum | reverse complement strand
CAAGTAGGGTGCAACTAGGGTGCAACTAGGACCTAAGTAGGGTGCGAGAAGGGTGCAAGTAGGGCGCAAGTGGGACACAAGTAGGGTGCAAGTAGGGCGCAAGTAGGGAGCAAGTGGGGAGTAAGTGGGGCATAAGTAGGGCGTAAGTAGGGGGCAAGTAGGACACAAGTAGGACGCAAGTAGGGTGCAAGTGGGGCGCAAGTGGGGTGCAAGTAGGATGCAAGTAGGGCACAAGTAGGGTGCTATTGGGGGACAAGTAGGGCGGAAGTAGGGTACAAGTAGGGCGCATCTAGGGTGTTACGAGGACGCAAGTGGGGCGCAAGTAGGCCATAAGTAGGGCACAAGTAAGGCGCAAGTAGGGTGCAAGTAGGACACAACTAGGGTGCAACTTGGGTGCAACTAAGGCACAAGTAGGACACAAGTAGGGTGTAAGTACAGTGCAACTAGGGCACAACTAGGACAAAAGAAGGACACAAGTAGGGCACAAGTAGGGTGCAATTAGGGTGCAACTAGGGTGCAAGTAGGGTGCAAGTAGGGCGTAACTAGGATGTAAGTAGGACACAAGTGAGGAGCAAGTGGGACGCATGTAGGGAGCAAGTAGGATGCAAGTAGGGTGCAAGTGGGGTACAACTAGGGCACAAATAGGATGCAAGAAGGGTGCAAGTATAACACAAGTAGGGTGCAAGTAGGATGCAAGTAGGATGCAAGTAGGGCACAAGTAGGGTTGTAAGTAGGGTGCAAGTAGGGTACAACTAGGGTGTAACTTGGGCGCAAGTAGGGGGCAAGTAGCGTACAAGTAGGGCGCAAGTGGGGCGCAAGCAGGGTGCAAGTAGGATGGAACTAAGGCGCAAGTAGGGGGCAACTGGGGTACAAGTGGGGCACAAGTAGGGCGTAAAGAGGGCGCAAGTAGGGCGTACGTGGGGCACAAGTGGGACGCAAGTGGGCCGCAAGTAGGGCTCAAGTAGGGCGCAAGTAGGGCACAAGTAGGGTGCAAGTATGGTGGAAGTAGGGCGTAGGTAGGGCACAAGTAGGGTGGAAGTAGGGTGCAAGTGGGGTACAACAAGGGCGCAATTAGGGTGGAACTAGGGTACAAGTAGGGAGCAAGTAGGGTGCAAGTAGGGTGCAAGTAGGATGTAAGTGGGGCACAAGTGGGGTGTAAGTAGGACACAACTAGGGTGCAAATAGGGTGCAAATATGGCCTAAGTAGGGTACAAGTGGGGAGCAAGAAGGGCACTACTAGGGATGTGAGTAGGGCGTAAGTAGAGCTCAAGTAGGGTGAAAGTAGGGCCCAACTATGGTGCAAGTATGGTGCAAGTAGGGTGCAAGTGGGACATAGTAAGGGTGCAACTAGAGCGCAAGTAGGGTCTAGTGGGACACAAGTAGGGTGCAAGTAGGGCACAAGTAGGGTGGAAGTGGGGCACAAGTGGTGTGCAAGTAGGGTACAAGTAGGGTACAAGTAGGGTGCAACTAGGGCGCAAGTAGGGCGCAAGTGGAATGGAAGTGGGACGCAAGAAGGGCGCAAGTAGGGCATAAGTAGGACATATGTAGGGTGAAAGTAGGGTGGAAGTAGGGCCCAACTAGAACGCATGTAGGGTGCAAGTAGGGCGCAAGTGGGGTGCAACTAGGGTACAACTAGGGCACTAGGACAGAAGAAGGATACAAGTAGGATGCAAGTTGGGCCCAAGTAGGACGCAAGTAGGATGCAAGTAGGGTGCAAGTAGGATGCAATAAGAATGCAAGTAGGACACAAGTAGGGGACAAGTAGGGCACAAGTGGGACGCAAGTAGGACGTAAGTGGGGTGCAAGTGGGATGCAAATGGGACACAAGTAGGACACAAGTGGAGCACAAGTAGAGCGCAAGTAGGGTGCAAGTAGAACGCAAGTAGGGTACATGTAGGGCGCAAGTAGGGTGCAAGTGGGACACAACTAGGGCACAAGTAGGGTACAAGTAGGTTGCAAGTAGGGTAAGTATAGGACGCAAGTAGGACACAAGTAGGGCACAAGTAGGACACAAGTAGGGCGCAAGTAGGACGCAAGTGAGGCGCAAGTGGGGTGCAAGAGGGCACGAGTAGGAAGCAAGTAGGGTGCAAGTAGGATACAAATAGAATGCAACTAAGGCGCAAGTAGGGCTGAAGTAGGATGCAAGTAGGGTGCAAGTAGGGCGCAAGTAGGGTGCTAGTAGGGTACAAGTAGGACACAAGTGGGGTGCAAGTGGGGCGAATGTAGGGTGTAAGTAGGGTGCAAGTAGGGCTTAAGTAGGGCTCAAGTAGGGCTCAAGTAGGGCGTAAGTAGGACGGAAGCAGGGGGCAAGTAGGACGGAAGCAGGGGGCAAGTAGGACATAAGTAGGGTGCAAGTAGGGCACAAGTAGGACACAAGTAGGAGGAAAGTACGGTACAAGTAGGGCGCAAGTAGGGCGTAATTAGGGCGCAAGTGGGGCACAAGTAGGATGCAATTAGGGCGCAAGTGGCCCTAGTTGCATCCTAGGTACACCCTATGCGTCCTAGTTACGTCCTCCTTGCATCCTAGCTGCGTCCAAGTTGCGCTTCAGTTTGTCAAAAGCTATGTCCTAGTTGCGTACTAGTTGTGCCCTTGTTGGATCCTACGTGCCCCCTAGTTGCACACTTTTTGCGTCCTAGATGTGCCCTAGTTGCATCTTACTGGCACCCTACTTGCGTCCTAGTTGCACGCTACTTGCACCATAGTTGCGTCCTAGTTACACCCTAGTTGCGCCCTAGTTATGCGCTACTCGCACCCTAGTTGCGCCTTACTTTCCCCCTAGTTACGCCCTAGTTGCATCTCAGTTGGACACTAGCTACGTCCTAGTTGCACCCTACTTGCGCCCTAAATGCACCCTAGTTGTGTACTACTTCTACCCTTCTTGCACCCTAGTTGCGCCCGACTTGTGTCCTAGTTGCGTCCTAGTTGCACCCTAGTTTCGTCCTAGTTGTGCCTCGATTGAGCACTAGCTACGCCCTAGTTATGCCCTAGTTATACCCTAGTTGTGCCCTAGTTGTACCCTGCTTTCATCCTAGTTGCGCCCAAGTTGCACCTCAGTTGGCTACTGGCTTTGTCCTAGTTGTGCCCTAGTTGCACCTCAGTTAGGTACTAGCTACGCCCTAGTTGCGCCGCAGTTGCCCCCTAGTTGCACCCTAGTTGCACCCTCGTTGTACCCTAGTTGTACCTCAGTTTCACCTTATGTGCATCCTATTTGCGCTGTAGTTGTACCCAAGTTACGTCCTACTTGCGCCGTACTTGTACCCTAGTTGTATCCTACTTGTGCCTTACCTGTGACCTACCTACGCCCTATTTGCGTCCTACTTGTACCCTAGTTGCGTCCTAGTTGTGCCCTAGTTGTGCCCTAGTTGCGTCCTACTTGCATCCTAGTTGCGCCCTCATTGCGCCTTAGTAAGACACTAGCTACATCCTAGTTGCGCCACAGCTGCCCCCTAGTTGCGCCCTACTTGCGCCCTTCTTGCGTCTCAGTTGCACCTTAGTTGTACCCTAGTTGTGCCCTAGTTTCCCTAGTTGCACCCTAGTTGTGCCCCAGTTACGCCTCAGTTAGGCACTAGCTACGCCCTAGTTGCCCCCTAGTTGCACCCTAGTTGCACCCTAGTTGTGTCCTAGTCGCACCCTACTTGCGCCCTAGTTGCGCCCTACTTGTACCATTATTGTGCCCTACTTGCATCCTAGTTGTACCCCAGGTACGCCCTAGTTGCATCTTAGTTGCGCCCTACTTGCACCCTAGTTGCATCTTCGTTAGGCACTAGCTACACCATAGATGCACCATAGTCTCCTTAGTTGTACCGTAGTTGTGTCCTACTTCTTCCCTACTTGCGCCCTAGTTGTGTCCTACTTGCACCCTACTTGCTGCCTACTTGCGCCCTAGTTGTACCTCAGTTGGAAATCAGCTACGTCCTATTTGCACCCGAATTGCGCCCTAGTTGTGCCCTACTTGTGCCCTACTTGCGCCTTAGTTACGCCCTAGTTACACCCTAGTTACATCCTAGTTGTGTGCTACTTGCGCCCTCCATGCACCCTAGTTGCACCCTAGTTGCACCCTACTTGCGCCCTAGTTGCACCATAGTTGCACCCTAGATACGTCCTAGTTGCACCCTACTTGCACCCTACTTGCACCCTAGTTGCGCCCTAGTTGCGCCCTTCTTGTACCCTACTTCCACCCTAGTTACGCCCTAGTTGCCCCCTAGTTTCACCCTAATTGCGCCCTAGTTGTTCCCTACTTGCCCCTTGTTTTGCCATAGTTGCGCCCTTGTTGAGCCCTAGTCGTGCCTCAGTTGGGTACTAGCTACGCCCTACATACGTCTTAGTTGCTCCCTAGTGTGCCGTACTTGTGTCCTACTTGCATCCCAGTTGTGTCTTACTTGCATCCTAGTTGTGCCCTAGTTGGGCCCTCGTGGCGCCCCAGTTGCAGCCTAGTTGCGCCCTAGTTGCGTCTCAGTTTGACACTAGCTACGTCTTGTTTGCATCCTAGTTACACCCTAGTTGCGCCCTAGTTGTGCCGTAGTTGCGCTCAACTTGCGCCCTACTTACGCCCTGCTTACGACCTAGTTGTGCCCTAGTTGTGCCCTAGTTGCGTTCTAGTTATGCCCTAGTTGCGCCTCAATTGGACACTAGCTACATCCTAGTTTCGCCTAGTTGCGCCCTAGTTTTGCCCTAGTTGTGCCCTACTTGTGTCCTGCTTGCACCCTAGGTGCATCCTACTTTGCACCCTACTTGCGCCCTGCTTGCGCCCTACTTGCGTCCCAGTTGCGCCTTAGTTGAGAACTAGCTACGTCCAAGTTGCGCCCTAGTGGACCCTAGTTGCACCCTAGCTGTGCCCTACTTGCGCCTTAGTTGCGCCCTAGTTGCGCCCTAGCTAAGCCCTAGTTACGTCCTAGTTGTGCCTTAGTTGCACCCTAGTTGCGCCCTAGTTACACCCTACTTGTGCCCCAGTTGCGCCCTAGCTGCACTTTAGATGCGTCCTAGTTGCACCCTAATTGTGCCCTACATGAGCCCTAGTTGCACTCTAGTTGTGCCCTACTTGTGCCCTAATTGCGCCCTAGTTGCCACCTGGTTGCACCCTACTTGCGCCCTCTTTACGCCCTAGTTGTATCCTTCTTGCGCCCTAGGTACGCCCTAGTTGCGCCCTAGTTGTGCCCTAGTTGCGCCTCGGTTGGACACTAGCTACGCCCTAGTTGCACCCTAGTTGTGTCCTAGTTGCGCCCTACTTGAGCCCAACTTTCACCCTACTTATGTCCTACTTTCACCCTAGTTGCGCCCTAGTTGTGTCCTAGTTGCACCCTAGTGGTGCCATAGTTGCTCCCTAGTTGCGTCTCAGTTGGAAACTGGCTGTGCCCTAGTTGCGCCTTAGTTGCACCCTAGTTGCGCCCTAGTTGCGCCCTACTTGCATCCTACTTGCGGCCTACTTGCGCTCTGCTTACACCCTAGTTGTGCCCTAATTATACCCTAGTTGCGCCCTAGTTGTGCCCTGGTTGCGCCTCAGTTGGACACCAGCTACGTCCTAGTTGCGCCTAGTTGCGCCCTAGTTGTGCCCTAGTTGCGCCCTACTTGCACCGTACTTGTGCCCTAGTTGCGCCCGAGTTGCACCCTAGTTACGCCCTAGTTACCCTGGTTGCGTCCTATTTTTGCCCAAGTTGCGTCTAAGTCAGGCACTCGCTACGTCCTAGTTCCGCCCTAGTTGCACCCTTGTTATGCCCTACTTGTGACCTAGTTTCGTCCTACTTGCACCCTAATTGTGCCCTACTTGCGTCCTAGCTGCACCCTAGTTACGCCCTAGTTGTGCCCTAGTTGTACCCTACTTGCATCCTAGTTATGCCCTACTTGCGCCATAGTTGCACCCTAGTTGCATCTCAATTGGGCACTAGCTATACCATAGTTGCACCCTAGTTGCTCCCTAGTTGCATACTAGTTGCATCCTACTTGCGCCCTACTTGCATCCTAGTTGCGCCCTACTTGCGCCCTACTTGCGCCCTATTTGCGCCCTAGTTGTGCCTCACTTACACACTAGGTACGTCCTAGTTGTGCCCTAGTTACGCCTTAGTTGCGTCCTAGTTGTGCCTTACTTGAGCCCTACTTGCGCCTTAGTCGCGCCCTAGTTTCTTCCTAGTTGCGTCCTACTTCCGCCCTACTTCCACCCTAGTTGCTCCCTAGTTGTGGCATACTTGCGGCCTAGTTGCGCCCTAGTTGCGCCCTACTTGCGCCCTTGTTGCGCCCTAGTTGCGCCCTGGTTGTGTCTCAATTGGGCACTAGCTACCCCCTAGTTGCGCCCTAGTTGCGTGCTAGTTGTGTCCTTGTTGTTCCCTACTTGTACCCTAGTTGTGCCCTACTTGCACCCTAGTTGCGCTGTAGTTGCGTCCTAGTTATGCTTCAGTTAAGCACTAACTACGCCCTACTTGCACTGTACTTGCGCCCTACTTGTGTCCTACTTGCACCCTAGTTGCACCCTTGTTGCGCCCTTGTTGCGCCCTACATGCGCCCTAGTTGCACCCTACTTGCGCGCTAGTTGCACCCTAGTTGCACCCTTGTTGCACTCTGGTTGCACCCTACAAGCTGTAGGTGCGCCCTTCATGCGTCCTACTTGCGCCCTACTTGCGCCCTACCTGCGTCCTACTTGCGCCCTACTTACTCCCTAGTTAGGCCCTAGTTGCACCCTAGTTGCACCCTACTTGCGCCCTACTTGTGTCCTAGTTGCGTCCTAGTTGCGCCGTAGTTGCACCCTACTTGTACCCTACTTGTACCCTACTTGTACCCTACTTTGGTCCTAGTTGTGCCCTACCTGCACCCTAGTTATGTCCTAATTGTGCCCTAATTGCGCCCTAGGTACACCCTCATTGCGCCGTACTTGCACCCTACTTGTGCCCTACTTGCACCCTAATTTCACCCTAGTTGCACCCTAGTTGTGTCCAAGTTGCGCCCTAATTGTGCTCTAGTTGCAGCCTAGTTACACCCTATTTGCACCCTAGTTTCACCCTACTTGCGTCCTAGTTGTGCCCTAGTTGCTCCCTACTTGCACCATACTTGTGCCCTAGTTGTGCCCTACTTCTGCCCTAGTTGCACCCTAGTTGCACCCTATTTGCACCCTAGTTTCACCCTACTTGCGTCCTAGTTGTGCCCTAGTTGCTCCCTACTTGCACCATACTTGTGCCCTAGTTGTGCCCTACTTCTGCCCTAGTTGCACCCTAGTTGCGCCCTAGTTGTGCCATAGTTGCACCTCAGTTGGGCACAAGCTATGCCCTAGTTGCGCCGTAGTTGCGCCCTAGTTGGGTGGTTTCTTGTAGTTTGGATTCACAACCCCTTGGTATTTAATACAAAACACATTTCATTCTTCAAATTGGAACAAACATGAATGTATAACTCGTGATTCTGGCTCAGGTCCCATAAGCGACAATATTGAGCTTTGAAGTTCAAAATTTCAAGCGGTGCTTCCATCAGTGTGCAAGATCCCTTTGCCATCAAGACCGTTCATTGCATCCGGGGTGCCATGGGCAGAGATACAAGGCACACTCAACTCCAATTGCTTGTGCCACCATGTGCATTTCATCACCGTAAGACCTTTTACATATCCATCTCTCACAACGTATTTGTACTCCACGTAACTGCCACCAACACTCTCAAGTACACCATCATCATGAAGACTCCATAAGCATGACATCACCTCCTACTTGTAGCATGCCACCCGAAGGAGTACGAAGAAAAGATGAGGCATTCTTTCCTTGCGAGCAAGTTTTAGCCCGTCATTCCCAAGCCACTTACGTGCCAACCTGGATTTTGACACAAGGTCATCAACATGCACTCAAATGTATGCATGTCCATGACAGCATCATCGAGCCCCATCACAGCTCCACCTGACTGCCTTGAAACCATTATCCTTATTGTTGGAGACAAGAACAAAGACATGGAGTCGGAACACGAGAGGACCTTGACAAGCCCACAGCAAACATCACGGACGGGGTTGACGGCAGAAATAATCCATCTACAACACCTTCCAGTGGCAAGGACGATTCTGATTGTTCTCTTTTACAGACTTAACCTAAACAAGACTAGTTTATAGGAAGTCTCAGCTGCATTACCCATGCATTTTTTACAAACCCAAAGTACACAAAATTGTTGATGAAGTTGTTTGTTTTCTCCAAACGGCCTTTCTCCAACTTGGGGGCCTTAATCCCTGCAACGACCTGCTTGCCAGCACTATCTACTTTTGATTCACGTTAGACGCACTGTGTGAGATACTGGATATGTACAGGGACATCACGCAATGCATCTCCGTGGTATCACTTTGTTGTGGCCAGTCCGCCGAAAAAGCCTGCACAGTGCTCGTGGACATATTGATTGTTTTTCCAAGCAGTCCGAGTTGAAAGACCTTTTTTCATGTACGGAAGGGTGGTATACCTATGAAGGCCATGGTCATATGCCACACAATGTTACGGGTCCCTCAGGAGGAGGGCATTTAAGTGGTAGAAAACAAGTCCTTTGAAAGTTAGTTTTTAACATCGTCTTACTGTAATGTTGTGTGGCACGAGCTATCATGGCGCTGGCACAGAGCCACACCGGCACCTCAATGCATTCTAACACACAAATCAGTATGGTGCAAGCATATGTATCCATGTCTACTTGCATTGAACTGACTAGCACGTTGGAATGCGTTGAGCGGGCGTCTACATGAAAGTACGCAACGTAGCAAGGAATAATTGACTGAACACCAATTGCACGGGGATCCAGCACACCCCCCCGGTCGAGAGCACCTATGGCCCGATAGGAGAAAAGCAAGTGTATTTCCTTGGTTGGAGCAACGGGCTCTTGTAGTGCTGGTGACGACCGTGGCTGGGGAGATTCTCCCATGCCAGGTCCCTTGGACTGGTACAACTGAGTGCCTTCAACACGCAAGAACCCTGCGGACGGCGCCGCATCCACATGAATATCCAATGGGCCAACACCAATAAGTAGTTTGCTCATGTCCTCGACCCTTGGCATGCATGTAAGTGCGTTGGAGATGGTGTGGAGTGTGGCAAGTAGACAGTGATCACAAATTTGGATACCTCAAGCACATGCCTAAAACAATTCTCAGCATTTGGTTTCGCAAAACCATCCAAGTGTGAAACTTGTATGTATCCTGCATGGTTGCACCTCCAAGGTGTAACCATGTAATGTTGGCCTATAAAAATTGAAAACTACAAGCTTGAGGGAAACTTTTCCACCTTCATGGAGAAAAACCTCCTTGACCATGCCATGGTGGACCTTGGTATGAAGCTTGAAAAGGAATCCATGGTTGGTTGGCCACTTGAGGTGTGGCGCTCCCTCTATGGTAGGATTGACCCTATCAAGAGAGAGTGGGTTGCTGTAGGCTGGTTCAAGGTCAGAAACTCTACCATCTAGATACACTTCTAGCGACATGGTCACTTTTCTTTGCAAACACGCTGTTAAATACTACAAAGATGATTGCTTTGATATCCTATCTTGTGTATGTTGTGTTATAGTAATATTTCTTACTTGTCTCGTTCATGTTGTCCCCTGTGTAAGCCTAACTTCTTGTGTAGTGGCTGAATGAATCATATTGAGGCTCAAACATATTCTCCTAAATACCCCCTGATCTTTGAATTTGAATTGAATGTTTTTTCATCTTGATCAAATCGTGTATGTTATTTCGTTCATCAAACTTATTGGAACACTAAATTAATTTGTTTGACAAATGGTCAAATTTTAGGGTGCACATAGAGTTTTTTTTTGGTACACTATCGAGTTATTGCATTTTTGCCAGATATGTGAAGTCCTCACTTCAAGTCTCCTGACTAGAAAATATCAACCTCATTCGTTCGATTCCTCGCTACTGACACATGGCAAGACAGCTGACACATGGCAAGAGAACAGTGCTGCAATCCTATAATCAGAATCGTTTCAGTGGTCTAACTAAACGGGTATCACAACCGGCACGTCAGACCATAGCCCGTTTAGTGTGCCAACGTCCACGTTGTGAGGGACAACGCTCACACGAAAACGGACGTACCAGTCGACGTCAAATTCTTGAACCACAGAAAACATGAACTGGACCTGTCGTTGAATTCCGGGGGTTCATTTTCCCGCGAATTCAATGAATTAGGAACACATAAAAAATTCAAACCCAAACAATGTGTGCTAATTCATGGAACACATGATTTGGAAATTCTCATCCTGCGAAATCAAGGAATGAGGGTACGAGCATGATCCAAAAATGGGTGAATGCATCACTTGACAGAAACGGTGAAACATTCTGACCTAGATACAGAAAGCCACTTTTCATGAAAAGAGAGCATGATAGTACCCTAGTGCTTTATGATTTCGTTGTATTGTATAACATTCAGGGTGCCCAAAAAGTTTGTTTACCCATAGCTTTTCCATGTTGCATTTTAATGCAACAAAATTGGGGTCATTCGTGTTCGTAACTTCGTTGTGCTGATGGTCATTAGGGTATTTTTCACGTGACGTTCCCTGTAAATTGTCTGTTCGACGAGCTGGTGTTTGAATTTTCGGAGTTCGAACGTGCGCGCCAAACACTTGGTCGCGGCCGGACGTGCACGATTGCTGCCGTGGCACGCGACGCGATGCTGTTTGATGCAGTCAAATGGCGTCGGGTCATCATGCGTAGCGCCGCATCGCGTCGCAGAACTCCATGCACACAACACGCAGGAGTACAATTGCACGCTCGTCCAACCGTACCACCACTTCCGTCATCCACCTCAGCTAAGCATCAACCACCATGTCTCTGCTGTCCTTCTTTTCCAAAGTCTCTCGCGAGGAGCACCATGACAACGTTGTCCGTGCCCTAAGCGGACCCCAGCCCGTCGCCCTACCACGCCGTAGTCCAGGTCGTCCACGCAAGATGACTGTTCTACCGCCGTCCGTGACGCCGGCGGCGTCTACCGTCCCCGTGTCCGAGCCATCCGCCCCTGAGAAGTCTGCCGAGACGTCCATCCACGAGAGGCTGCCACGGAAGAGGACGCGAGTCGTCCTGTCCGACGATGAGGACGAGGAACAAGGAGCCCGAGGAACGAGGAGCCTGAGGAATGAGGAGCCCGAGGAACGAGGAGCCCGAGGAATGAGGAGCCTGAGGAACGAGGAGCCCGAGGAACGAGGAGCCCGAGGCGGTTCGCGCCGCCGAAGATGACGCGGAGGACGTCCATGCGGCACTGCTGAACGACATCGACGCCTCGGTCGCAGCCGTGGTGTCGGCGCAGGAGCGCCATGCACGCGAGGAGGCGGAGAAAATGATGGTCGTCGCCATCATCGCCGAGCTCGAGAAGGAGGAAGACAGTGAAGAAGAGGCAGACGCAGAAGACGCTGCCGACTCCGACGCCCTCGCCCTCCCCTGTCCTTGACCTCCTCATCAACTTCATCATCCACGAGCACGGGGAAGCGCGGTCCGTACATGGACTGGTTTGGGTTGGGGCATGTCCCAACCATCCATGCTGCAGTCCAGCGCCACAACGGCTCCATCCACTCGGCCATCTCCTACCTGCGCCGAAACTACCGCACTCCCAACAGCGCATCCGTGTACGACAAGCTCGCGTACAGCACTTTCAAGGGGTGGTATGAGAGCTGCATGACAAAGCTGAAGT